>MU228224.1:1333412-1354976 GCA_018584345.1 Thuja plicata
GCTCTCAGAACATTTGCATCACCTCCATGTACAAGTTTCAACTTGTCCCACATTGTCTTTGCATTTTTGCAATCTTTGACATCCTCAAATTTAGCATCAGAGAGTGAGGCTGAAAGCTCTATAACCAGGCAGTTATGTTCATGCTTTACTCTTAATTGATCTACTATCAATGGTCCTGTAGGCAACAGATATGTAGTATATAAGTATTGAATAATATCATTGCCAATACCTGATAAGTGAAGAAAAGTTGTCTTTATTTAACTTGGGCACATCTCATCTGTTGATCTTGTGATCTTTACTTAGGTCTTGAAACCTTCCTTCTAAACACACAAACTCTGATACCAATTGTTAGTAATAATTGAGAGGGGGGGAGTGAATCAGTAGCCTCAAAAATTTATCCAATTTAAACTTCAATCCACCAATCAATACTTCTCCAATTATTAAGTCCCTACAAGATGTATGCCTTTGAAATACTTGAAACAAATAACTGTCTATCGGTTTACCTTGTCTGTCTGTATTCTCCTTGATAACCGATAAGTAGTAAACTGCATTTACCAATACTCAGTAAATATGCAAAGTATACCAATCAATGCATAATTTCATATGTAGAATGTAAAACAATAAAGTAATGAACCATACACATATAACACAAGGATTTTAACATAGAAACCCTGTTAAGGGAAAAACCACTAGGACTGGTACCCCAAATTTTTACTCTTCTGAAGTGAGCCCTGTTAGGAGCCAACCCTGTTAAAGGTTACAAACACACTATTAAGTGCGACCTTGTTAGAGGATTTTTATACATAGATTGTCACTAAGTATCTGACATTTATACTACCATCCTTGAATCAGTCTCTTGACTGTCAATAGGCTTTATGCTTAATCTTACTACCATCCTTGAACTAGCCTTCTTCTTAGACTATCAATAGGCTTTAGGTAAGACTGATGCTACTATCATGAGTCAACCTTTTGGTAATCTGTAGGATATACCTCAATTACAAAAGACTGTTAAGTCCTACTCTGTTAAGAGACTTAATGCTTCAATGGTTAAACTGAAACAAAATGACTTGTTTCTAATGCAACTGAATTGCAGATTTTCAGATCTATTTACTTACAATATCTTTCTGATCAATGTATCAATTCAATTCCTTTGTAATTAAATCTTTCTTCTCTGTGATGTGCTTTTCTGTTCATCGGTGTCTGCAGAATTCTTTAGCTCTCCCTTAGCTTGATTGATCAGGACTGCATGAGGTTTATCCTTCATCAGTTTCTCTTCAGCATCTTCTATCAGTTCACTCCCCCGTGTATCTGATTGCTTGCGGAAATGAATTATGCTTGTCTCTTATGTAGACATGATATTCCTTATTTCTTGGTTCTTGATTCTTGGTGTGAAAAACAATCCAGCCAAATTGATTTATGGCTTTAACTCCTAATTTATCTTGTAGCTATCTTCTTGCCAGCTGTATAAATCATCTTTAAATCACTTACTTAACTGTGGTCAAATAAAACAAATAAAACAACTAGTTAAGTCTATCCTTTAGCTTTTCGAGTTAGATATTTTGTCATTTTATGATCTCTCTGTTCTGTCAGTCAATTCTGCAGTTCGTCGTCGGTGACAACTGCCAGTTCCGTCGGTGCATTTTTAGTTAGCTTCAGGATCTCCGTCCGTCAGGCATCATTGGATCTTTCTCATTGGGAAACACTATTTTTATCTCATTGGGCATCCTATGATTCTTCTTTGTCAAGCAACACTATCTTCTGCTCATCGGGCATCACTGTGACTTTATCTCTATCTTTACCGATGGTGTGCACTCCACTGGTGTAGTCTGTCACTTGGTGAATACTTGACTTTTATGCATTGCTGAAAGCATAACCTCTATTCCATTGATTCTCTGAAGTCTTTGGCATTATGTATATGACCATACAAATGATATCAAGTTGACATCAATGACAATACAAACCATTTAACTGATTTAATGTCTTGCATCATCTTCAACTTAACATTATCAAACATTCAATCAATTACATGTCATCAACGCAACCTAACATGCTAGCAAAGATGCCCCCAGTGCAAAATGAATTGATCCTAAGACAGAAATGCAGACAAATCCCAAGCAAGGATAAGATTTTTTTAAGGACACAAAGTCAACTCTTGGCACAAGTGTAATCGTGAAGGCATAGTATCAGCAATGTATTGATAGATAGGGCACAGAATACAAGTGACGCCTAATTGCCAGGCTTTCACCACTTGATAAGACCTTTCATTCTTTTTGCTACCAGGATGCCTATTTTACCAGGTTATCATCAAGGCACTTTTCTCTTTTTCAATTTTTTTCTCTTTTTGTTTTTTTCAATATTTTTGTAGAATCAAGGTTCCTATTTGCCAGGTTTTCACCAAGGATACCTTTCTTCAGGCCTTTTTCCACTATTTTTGGATTTCTTCAAGATCAATTTTCTGATGTTTTTGGTATTTTCTAAATTTTCCACTGTACAGGCTGGACTAGCCAAACATCATGCGTAGAACTACTTCAAATGTAGAGTATTGATAGGATCTGGAAGAACATATCCCTCAAGTGTAGCGAGCTGATAGGATCCTATCCCAAAAGTAGCAGTGATAACATAAGGTCCCAACCAATTAGGTTCAAACTTTCCTTTGTGTTCTTTGTTAGGTTGATTTTTAGGATTCTCCTTTAGGACAAGATCCCCCACCTTAAATTATCATGGTTTGACCTTTTTATTATACCCTTTGGATATCCGTGCTTGGTACACCTTTAGATGATCGAACGCTTGTTGCATGCGCTCATCAAGTAACTCTAAAGAATTCACCCTATCGATGAGGTATTGCTCATCAATAACAAGACCTTGTAAAGATATCTGCAAAGATGGGATTTCAACCTCAATAGGTAGTACTACTTCAACGCCATAGACTAGGGCGAATGGTGTGGCTCTTGTTGGTGTTTTGATGCTTGTTTTGTAGGCCCATAATGCTAGATTTAGTTGTAAATGCCAATCTCTGTCAGAATTACTCATAGTTCTATGTAGGATCTTGAGAATATTCTTGTTAGATGCCTCAACCTATCCATTACCTTGAGGATAATATATTAAGGAGCAATGTTGAGTGATGTGGAACTATTCGTAAAGGTCATCAATGTCTTGGTTTTTAAATTGTCCCCCATTGTCTGTTACAATTGATGAGGGTATCCCATATCTACAAATGATGTAGTTCAAGATGAATATAGCCACCTATTTTCCATTGGATTTGATTAGTGGCATGGCCTTGACCCACTTCATGAAATACTCAGTGGTCGTAATGATGAACTTGTGTCCATTTGAAGAATTGGGATATATTTGTCCAACCAAGTCAATGGCCCATTGCTGAAATGGCCAATGTGTTAGAAAAGGTATAAGTTTTCTAGCAGAATCATGGATGAGATTTCCTTGTGTTTGGCATTTATGACTTGTTTTGGAAAATTGAATAGCATATTTTCCATTGTAGGCCATTAATAGCCTACTCTGAGCAGTTTCTTCGCTAGTGAAAAGTTGTTTGAATGTGATCCACATACACCTTTGTGGACTTCTTTTAATGTGTGATCTGACCCTTCGAGTTCTAAACATCTAAGAAGTGTACCATTGAGACCTCGTCTATATAAGTTATTAGTTATGAGAACATAACGTGATGTTGTCCTGATTAAGGCTCATTTTTCATTTCTCGATACATCATTGGGAATGGTTTGGTCAGTTAGGTAAGCAACAATATTAGCATACTGAGATTGGTTTGGGGTGTTCAAAGTGCAAATTACTTGGTATTGAGGGGTATCAAAGGCGGGATAGGATAATTCTTCCACCAATAATTCATAGCGGAATTTATGTTCCTCCAGTTGTAACATGGATGCCAATGTTCTCTGTTCTGGGTATTTGTTGGAATGTGATGAAGACAAAGTACTTCTTTAAGTCATCAACCAGTTTCTTGTAGGGCATCAACTTCTCATATTTCATCTAATAATCTCCATTAACTTGTTTGATACTGAGTTGGGAGTCACCATACACATGTAACTCTACAATTTTCCATTCCATGGCAAGTTTAAGACCATTTACCAATGCTTCATATTCAGAAATTTTATTTGTGCATGGAAACATTAATTTGTAAGACTTGGGTATCTTGTAGCTTTGAGGAGTTATTAATAGAACCCCTTCTCTAGAGCCTTGTTGCATGAAAGAACCATCAAATTACATCTTCCATGGATACTCAGTGAGGTGCATAATTGTTTCATCAGGAAACTCAATTCTTAAAGGTTTGTCATCTTGAAGTGGTGAATCAGCCAATTGATCTGTGAGGACTTGTCCTTTAATAGCCCTCCTGTCCACATACTCAATGTCAAATTCACTTAGAATGAAGACCCATTTTTCTAGACAACCTGTTAATGTTGTTTTGCTCAGGAGGTACTTCAAAGGATCAATCTTTGCAATGAGCCTCATTGTATGTGATATCATGTAATGTCTCAATTTTTGTGATGCAAAGACAACTGCTAAGCATGCTTTCTCAATAATGTTGTAATTGAGTTCATAGGAGAGTAGTGTTCTACCGATATAGTAGATTTATCTTTCTTTCTTAGTTTCATCCTCTTGTGCTAGCAACACTCCTAGTGATGTGGTTGTAGCTGAAATATACAGGAGTAATGGCTTTCCATGAATGGGTGCCATAAGAATAGGAGTAGCTAGGTACTCTTTCAATTCTTTGAAATTGGCTTCATAATGTTCATCTCATTTGAAGGTGACCCCTTTGTATAGTAATTTGGTAAAGGGTTGTGCCCTGTCAGAAAGTTGTGACATGAACCTTGTGATTGACTGGAGTCTCCCTTGTAATGTCCTCATTTGACTAATGTTGCATGGAGGAGTCATCTCTAGTATAGCTTTGACTTTGCCAGGGTCTACCTCAATTCCTTTTGCTTAGACAATAAATCCTAGGAGCTTTCCTGATTGGACCCCAAAGGCACATTTCTTGGGATTGAACCTGAGTTGAAATTTCTCCATACGATCCAATATCTTCCTTAAGTCATCAATATGAGTAGCCCATTCTTTGGATTTAGCTAAGGTGTCATCCATGTAATCCTCCATGTTTTTATGTATCATATCATGGAATATAGTAGTCATGGCTCTTTGATATGTAGCACTATCATTCTTTACCCCAAATGGCATGACGTTCCAGCAAAAGGTTCCCCATGCGCATGTAAATGCAGTCTTCTCTTGATCTTCAATAGCAGTTTTAATATGATTGTATCCTGTGAAACCATCCATCAATGAATACATTTGGTAGCCTACTGTGAGGTCTATGATCATATCAATATTAGGTAGTGGGAAGTCATCCTTAGGACATTCCTTGATAAATTTATCAGATTTAGACACTGGAACCACATTGGAGATCCATCATGCATAAGCGATGACTTGGATGAATCCATCTTTTAACAATTTCTCTAGCTCTTCTTTTACTAGTAATGCAACATGAAGATGCATTTTTCTGAGTTTTTGTTTCACGGGTTTGATCCTAGGAGCTATATATAAATGGTGCATTATTAATTCAGGATCCAGTCCTGGCATATCTATATAGGACCATGCAAAGTTGATCTTTTTCTCTTTTAGGAACTCGGTGAGCTATGTCTTCTCCTCTTATGACAAAGATTGTGCTAGGTGTATTGTTTGAGGATCTTCAATTGTGCCCAACTTAACTGGTTGTGTTGGTTCTATTAGAATTGAAGATCTTTCTTGAAATTACTCGAGGAGGATATCAAGAATCTCATCCTTTGGCACCTCTCAAAGGTTTTCACCATTAGATACATCTTCTATTTTTACTATTTTAGAATCTGACACTGCCACAATGTGGTTTTTCACCATCAGTTCTTTTTTTTCTTTTTATTTTTCAATTTGTGATTGAGAAACTTGATATCCTCCTATGAAATTTTTCCACTCCTAGAATTGGTGGAAGAAAGGTAAGGTTCACAAGCATTTAGATAGCAAGTTAAAGTGTAGTCATTGGGAAAGTCCAGGATAGGAGTAGGATCTGTATTAGTCCAATCAATTAGGTCTAGGTTTGTCAAAGACAAGGAGTCAGACTCTAGGAAGGATAGCATCGCGTCAGCATCAAGACTATTAACTAACATGACATGTTCTATTAAGTTAAGTTATTTGATGTTTAGATCAATAAGAGTTAGATCGTCATTAAAATGGTCATTGTTAGTTATATGCGGACCCAAATCTAGCGACTCGTCAGTGGAAATTTCATCATCATCTCTCCATAAAAGGAGGCTTCTTACTTGTCACCTCTGAATTTCCTCTAGACCTAGGAAAACACCAATCTCTCCATTAATGATTGGAGGAAGGAACTCTTCCTCTACTTCAGGGATATGAATATTGTTGGGAGTAGTGTTAGAATGTCTGTTGGGTGTTGATGAAGCTACAAACATGCGAATCACATCTATCTCAATATCCTTTGTGGTGACAGATAGCTCATCCCACTCATAATCATGAGAGTCAGTGACTTCGTTATCAGACCTGTTTAAGAATTCAGCAATAGTTACTTGATGTACCCTATTAGCCACCTGTGGATCAAAGTGTGGCAAATCTAAGACATGTGTGATCGTGACTAACTGCCCCAAGTTAGGATGTGAACCATGTTGTTGGGATGTGTCTTTAGTATTTATCACTATCAATGGTATCTCTTGATCATCTTCTGTTGTGTCTCCTATCTCTTGAATAGGGGCCTGTGGTAACAAGGGGATGCGAATGTCTTGTGGTGTTTCTAAGCTTGGCACATATCTCTCTCCTTGATATTTGGGATTCTCTATACCAACATGTAATAACCTTTCATAAGACCATGGTTCTAGCTCTATTTCTTCTGTTTCATCACTCCCTTTGTCAGAAACTAGACTTTCCCTTGAATAAGGGTCTTCAGATTTATTATTGAAACCAAGTCCTATTTTACCTCTAGTATCCCTGAATTCAATGTGCACAGGTTCAATGAGTCATTTTCCTTTGTCTCCTAAAGCTCCTTTCCCTTTATATCCCATTTGTTTGAGGAGATCATATCCTTTCCCATACTTCTCTGGGGATATTTCCACATGTTTTACCTCAGCTTTCGTCGGTTCTCCCTTGTAAAGCCAGGCCAAGACTGCATGTTCTTCTATGTTATCTAAAGAAGATGTGGATTCCTTAACCATTCCAGTTGATTTGTGGATTTTTGGAATTTGAGATGCAGTCGACGTGTATGACGAGGAAGTTTTCCCATAGGATCTTGGTGATACTAGAAGTTCTATTAATGATGGGGTCATGTCCAACTTGTATTCTTCCATACTTGTTTCTTCAAGTTTCAAGGTCTTTGCAAAGCTTTTCATAACCATTTCCTTGGTAGTCTCAGAAGAAATCTCATCTGTAGCCTCTTTGTTATGCAGGACCATACTACTTGCCTTGATATTGTTGTAGGTATAATTGGCATCAGCAGGGATTTTCACTTCCACCCCATTATGTGGGAACTTGATACATTGGTGGAAAGTAGACAGCATGGCTTGCATTTCATGAATCCAGGGTCTCCCCAATAGTATGCTATAAGCCAGGGGTAGATCTAGAGCTTGACATATGACATTCCTTTCAACTGGCCTAACTCTGATGGGTAGAACAATAAGACTTTTAGAGGATCTTTCTTCCTCATCATAAGCTTTGATAGTGATTTTTCTTCTAGAGTCAATGGTCTGTTCTGAAAGATCCGATTTTCTGATTAGATTAAGGGTACAAATATTCAATCATGTGCCTCCATCTATCAATATGCGTCTAACATGGGATTTATGAATGAGGACTTCAATATGAAGGGGCTGATTATGTGGATGTGTCAATGATTTATCATCCTCTTCAGAAAAGGAGAGGTAATGCAGTGCTGAGATGTGATTAACCATCACTTGGAATTTGTCTATATCAAGGTCCTTTGGTACATTTGCGGCGTGTAGGGCTTGTTCAATAATTTCCCTATGTATTGTGGAGATTTTAAGAAACTCAAAGATGGAAATTTTAGCAGAGATTCGTTACAATTGATCCACCAGGTTGTACTTTGCTGCAGGAGTAGTAACTGTTGGTTTTGCTGCTGTCAGTTTAGGGATATTGACCATGGAGACTTTGGAAGTTATTGTTGGTTTTGATGAGGAATTGGGTCCTTTGATTGTGAGCTATGCTTGACTTTGGGTCACAACATTTGATTGGGAAGATGTATTTTGAACACCTTTGATAGTGATCACATTAATTGATTCAGTTTTAATGTCTAGCATGTTGATCACATTATCACTTTTAAAGTAGGTATAGTTCACCTCATTTCATTTTCCTTTAGATTCTTCCCCTTTCTCGTAATTAGGAAATGACTTGTTAAATGATGTATGATCATTGTTAGTGGTGTGTCCTTCCACCTTGATTTGCCTCCTTCAATAAGATCTTGGATAAAATGTTTGAGTTTAAGACAGTTGTTAGTCTTGTGTCCTTTGTTTTTGTGAAAGACACAGTAAGAATTGGCATCCCACCATCTTGATTTGAACTCTAGCTCCCATGGTTTGGAATTTGGGATTGTGAGAACTTTGTTGTCTAATAGTGTCTTCAAGATAGTTTCAAGAGGCTCTCCCAAAGGAGTGAATATTCTTTGAGGTTTGGAGGTCCATGGATGACCCTTGCTATTATCATTGTTTTCTTTGGGTATGGGGGTCATTACCTTGGCATCTTTGCTTGCTTGCATTTTGTTAGTAAGATTGAACACCTCAATTTTAGGATTAATATTGGATGCGTCTACTACTCCATCATTGACAACATTTTTGTTTAGCTTCCACCATTTAGGTTTGGAGTTGGAGTTGTTAAATTTTTTTTCACTTTGGAGAGTGATCTCCCCCTTTTTGACCATAACTTCTTTGATACGGATGGTATTTTTGATCATTCTGTCAAAGCTAGGGGAGTCTTGTATTTCCAATGCATAGTTCAACTTAGGTATCAAGTTATTAACAAAGATTTCCATTTTCTCAGATTCAGGAATAGCTCTTGAATACCGTGCAAAGATTCTCTTCCACCTTCATAGAAAGTGTGTAAAGGATTCACCAGTCTTTTGTTTAGTGTTGCATAGGTCCATCATAGTCACATCATGTTGTATATTATAGGAGTAATGGTGGATGAATCATTGAATTAACTCCTCAAAAGTTTTTACCTTAGGTGTAAGTTTTGAGAACCACTCCATGGTGTTGCCTCCTAGACTTCTAGGAAAGAGCCTCATGAGGTATGTAAAATCATGCATGTATTCTATGCTCAGAGCACAGAATTCTCTTATGTGGTCATGTGGGTCGGTTTCTCCTGTATATTTTTCATATTTTCGTCTTGTCATGTTAGGAGGAAACAGAATCATAGTAATACTCTTGTCAAAGGGGAACGGACAAATGGAGTCCAAAGAGTATTTAGTTTTGGGTTTAGCCTTCTCTTGTTTGAGATTCTCAAGCTCTGTTTGCATCAAGGTTAGTTGTTTAGCGAGAATAGATATAGGATTTGACACCTCCTTTTATTTTAGTTGTTCCACATCGTAATCCTTGGATAACTTTACGCCAGTGGATGCTAGATGGAGAAATTATTTCTCTTTATCTTCGCCAATCATCTTTTCCATTATCTTTTGGGACTTATTGCTCTATTTGAGTTTATTGTATTCTTCTTTAGTGATGTCTTCCTCATTTCCTGACTCAAACAAAGGATGGTCAAAGTGTGGTTCTTCTTCCTCGTCGCTATCTTCATGCTTTTGGTTTTTATCATTTTTGTAGTCCTCAAAATCCTTACTCCATTCATGAGTGGGTCTTTCCATTTCTAGAGAGTCTAAATCAAACAAGGAACCATGAGATGTTTCTCCTTGCTGAAAGCGTACTGATCTTGGAGGTACTTCTGATTCTTTAGAAGTGTACTTGTTACATCTTGTGTTAACCATGTATTTGTATCTCAACTTCATCAAAGTTTTCTGATAGTGTTAGGCAGAGTCCCAAATCATTCAAGTGAGTGTGTCTAGGTAGAGATATCATTTGTGTTTTTTGTGGAAGTAAATGATTCCAGTTTAAAAGGGTTAGAATTCCCTGATAGTGAGTTGGGAATCAATTTGTTGTAAAAAGCAGATAGACCACACGTATTGAGACTGATTGTAAGAAACTGACAGGACATGCAAGGTAGATGTCTAAAAAAGTGTTTTGACATAGTAATAGGGAGACCAAAAAAAGTAATAGGGACATACTAATGAGCCAAAAGGGTATCCAAAAAAACTAACTTTCTCTGAGAGACCACTATGCAAGTGCCCACTGTCCTAGATGCGACACTCTGCATGCGAGTTTTTGTAGAGCCAGATGCGAGCCTAGGCATACAGGATGTGACCTTTTCCCCTCAAAATGATGCAAGATTTACCAGATATGATGTAGTATTCTGCATGCGAGTTTGCACACCAGATGCGAGCCAGGATTGACCAAAAATGACTATGTGCTTTTTTGAAAATTTGATGTCTGATTTGTCTTGAAGTTCGTGCAAATTTGTCTGATAATAGGTTATTTTTGAGTCTTTATAGTGAGTGATAATGACAATATGTAGCCAAAAGACTGATTTTTGTTGCTTGTTTAGATGATTTATCTTGTTAGTGAACTTTCAGATAAGTCAAGCAGAGTTGCATTGTTAGGGGTAAACAGACACATTTCTACGCCCTATTTTCTAGGTAGAGAATGAAAATCCTTGCTCATTGACTTAGGTACACACTCAAATGCTAATCATAATACATCCATCACCAAGCACACAATGGCTCTAGTCATGATGGTGTATTAGCCGACTCCAAATGCAAGTGAGGGCACGATATGACGAGTCTCTTGGGGCAATTACCGGGTAGTTTTGTCTATGAAGTTCATTTTTTATGATGGGGCAACCCATTTGAAACTGTCTCCCATAGAATTGCACTAGGAAAAGTTGAGGCATATAGCCCTATGAGTACTAGAATATGTGTAGTCTCACAAACAAGATTCAAGTGGCTCTACTCTACACATATCCAAGCATGTTCAAGGAATGATGTCGAAATTCCAGGAACAAAACCGATTTCATCTTCTGAGGCTTTGGTCTACGAGGAAGCAATTATTTATAGTGAGTTGGAAAGGTTGGCATAAAACCTATCCTCACTTGGTTCATTCCTGGGAGATTTTTTCCTCAACCGACAGGCCCTCTACTATTAAATAAGCATACAAAGGATTGGTGAGCATAGGATTTCTAGATTTCTGATTCTTCAAAAGAAGAAGAGCATACTCTCCTATTCCATGTCATTTTCTCCCAAAACACACAAATCAATGTTCATTCCCCTCAAGCTATGTTGAGCTTGATTGAAAGATTCCTAATTTATAAAAGCAGGATGCGTGAAAGAAAATTTGTTTTGTTCAATTTCCCCAAAGTTAGATGATTTGCTTGTTCAATTTCTGATCCAAAACTTAGACAATGAAATTTTCTTGTTCAATTACCCGCAATGTTAAGTGATTTGTGTTGTTCAATTTCAGCTCCCAAAATGAATTAAATTATGTAACTTGTTCATTTATCTCACAAGATTTAGTGATTTGCTTGTTCAATTACTGATTCCAAAAATGAATTAAAGTGTGATTTTGTTTGTCCATTTATCTCCAAATTCTCTTCAAGTTTTAAATCAATGTTTAATTTTCTGATTTTCCTTTAAAGGAAAAGAGCATACTTATCTAATTGATTTAACAAATTAGAAAAAAATGTGTTTAGTTTGAAAGATAAAATGAAATACAGGTCAAGATCAGGGGATGGAAACTTGAAAAAAACTACAAGTTAGTATCCTTTTTCCCCACTCTTTTAGCTCTAATAGCAATCTGCAAACACAAGTTAGGCTGTGAAAAAGATCAAAGATTATAAACATGCAAATGTTAATGGTTAGATTCTTCAATTTTCAACAATAAAAATCAGATGCAAGCCTATATTTACCAGATGTGATTTGGTATCCCAGATGCGATGAAATGTTGACCAGATGCGAGCCTTTACCAGAAATGACCCAGGGTATCTAGGATGTGAGCCTAGATTCTGTGATGCAAGGGCATATCCCGAATGCGAGCCTTTATCACCAAAAACAAGCCTATACCTGAAACCTATGAGGACAAATTTGTGAAAAATGAATACAAAATGAGGCAAAGTTAGAAATCGTGCCCCACGATGGGTGCCAAAAATGTGTGTGTGAATTAGTGGACCTATTATCTGCAACACAACACTTCAATAGATCATTGCGTTAGTGAAAATAGAGTTAGTAAAATATGTAAATCCACTAAAATCAATCTATTGTTTTCTAACTAGGAGGAGTGTGAAAAATAACATAATAGCCCTCAGATTATGCCTTTTTCAGTGACATATACAACCTAGCATGAAAGATGGAATTTAAAACTAAAAAAGATATACAATAAACCTGCATTCTAGCTCTGAAAATCAAGATTATAACAATGCATAAACATGGAAACTAAAATGTAACATGAATCTATGTAAATCCTAACAACATAATAATACTTTTCAATTCTAAAATTAAGGGCCATTTGAGCTCAAAAACTCATTCTATTTATAGAAGAAATGAGGAGAGAGAGAGAGAGGGAGATAAGTTTCATTAATGGAGGTGTAAAAGCCATTAATGAGGTGTAAGAGACATAAATGCCAAAGGAATTCATGCGGCATGGGCTTGAGGAATCTTCATTAATAATGCAATAATGAGAACATTTAAGAAGCATGGTGAGGGGTGCAAGTTAAAACTTGAGAAAGTGGACTTAGAGGGAGTCAAACTTGAGAAAATTGACTTTCTCAAGTGGGTTGAGTTCCTAATCATAAATTTAAGAATGTGACATCATTAGGAAGTGGGTTAGGATAGGATTAAGATTAGGATTAGATTTAGCATGGGGGGAATAGGTTGGGATGGGTTTGAACCTAGGGTCAAGGTGGTTGAGGTAGGTTAGGTTAGGGGTTAAGGGGAATATTAATGAAATGGATTATATTAAATATATTCATTTAAAAATAGAAATATTAATTATTTAAGCCTTTTATTGCTTTAGATAATTAATTAGGACTATAGCCAATTAATTAGATTAATTTACGCTAGAAGATAGGATTTTTGCAAGTGATTAGATATAATAGGGAGTTATTTAATTCTTTTTAAATTAATTACCTTAACCATGTATTGATTTGAATTGATTTGTATTAAAATTGATTGGTTTTGATTGGCTAAGGTGATTAATAAAATTGAGTGATTAAATTACTTAGGAGATTAAATTTGATTTGAATGAATTATGCTAGCCAATCAAAGAGTTTTCTGGACGTAATTGGGGGTATGATCACACTTAGGGCAAATAGGGTCTATAGTTAGAGTAGACCAATTCTAGGTGGTTACAATATTCAGTTGTCTTCGGGATCTCCGTCCTTCGGTGTTGTTTATCCATCGGGAAATACTGTAATTATGTTCATCGTGTTACACTATACTTTGCTCGTTGGGTAACATTGTGACTTAGCTCATCAGGAATGTTGTGCTTTTTCTCATCAGGAATGTTGTGCTTTTGCTCATCGAGTAACACTATGACTTTGCTCTTGTTGGTTTACTCTGTCCATCGGTGTGCACTCCGTCGGTGTATACAGTCACTTTGTGAATACTTAACTTTTATGCATTACTGATAGCATAGCCTTTGATTCATTGGTTCTTTGAAGTCTTTAGTAGTATGTACATGACCATACAGATTATATCAAGTTGACTTCAATGACAATACACTACATTAACTCATTTAATTTCTTGCATTAACTTTTTGTGTCTTGGTGATCATCAACTTAACATCTTCAAACTTTCAATCAGTTATAGTTCATCAGTATTTTAGTGGAAATGTAGAATGGGAAGATTTTTAACTTCTTTTGGGGGGAAAGAATTTGTTTGGTCTGAATTAATATTATATTAGATTCTTAATTTCACACTTGGGTTTATTATAGTTTATTGTTTAGATTAATTTGAGTCTTGTATTGGGAGCTTAGTCAATGGGATTTAATCAATGATTTAAGTGACATGTAGTAATCTTGTATTATTTAATTAACTTAATATTTTAAATATTATTCTTTATAGTGTAGTACTTTAAATAAGTTAATTTGTGTGACTTGTTTTTTTGGTTGGAATTGATTTTTCCTTCTTTTTAATTTATTTAGCCTTTTTCCTAGTTGCTTTTGTATTTAACCATAATGAGTATTATATTATTAGAAAATGTATTATAATTTAGTAAAGATTAAATATTACTCAACTTAAAAATCTTTAATAAAGTATATTAACTTCATTAATTTAATTGCCATAAAGTATTTTAGTGGAAATGTAAAATGGGGAGCATTACATTGGTCAACAAGTTAAAATTACATTAGTTATAAGCTCTTTATTAAAATTAAGAGATGAATATTAGCATCATTAAATTAATTAGAATAAATTTTCTACTCTATTTAAGCAGTGGCCTTTTTAGTTTTATTTACTAATAACTTATTAAAATATAATATTTAAATTGAACTTCTAGTGGATCATTTAGCTCATTGAAAGAAAGTTATGGACAATTGTTCAACTTAATTATTAATTGATATTACTTTAAAATCAAAATATCTATACACTATTGAATTACTAGATGAGATCTATTATTGACCTTGGATATTTAATTATTTATTGAATTAAGATTTAAAAAGAAATATAGTTTAATTTAAGATTCCAAATTAAATATCGAAAAAGGGATTTTACAAGTTTACCTAAACCTTTTAAGGTATTTGGTTTAATCTTATTTAGGGGAAAACTTATGGATATGTTTCACAATTAAGCGTTTACAAATTTAATATTCAAACACAACTTCAAACTCTATTATAAGAAAAAGAATGGATATTATGGGAAAACTTTAGTAATGTTAGATTAACTAGTCTAACTAGTCGTTTAACCTATTAGGAAAAGTTTATCAAAACACATTCAGGTAACCCCTAGGATTATCTCCTTACTCACGATATGGTAAGGTCACGAACCTAACTTGTATATCCAAAACAACCTAAACATAGTTTAATATTTTTAGGGTTGAGGGATGTTGTCGTCTAGACATGATTCCCCTTAACCCTACGTGTATACTTTGACCTAACTTAGTAAACTCGGTTACCTCTTAACTATGATCTTTAAGACATTATTTAAACCTTTCAAAAAAAAAATTTGTTGCATTTTTTTTGGGTGTAAATTTTGGGCATGACACTTGGTATCAGAGCATAAGTTGCAACACTGGGATCTCTGGATAACCTTGTCTACTTCTATTTTTATTATGAAACGTTCACTAATTGGTAGTGGTTACTAAATTTACCTCGTGTGTACTTCCTTTTGTGATTATATGCAAATATGTTGTGATAGCATGTTGAAGATACATCATTAACTATGTTTTAAGAAATTTCTATTGCATGCATAATTAATTGAATTACATTAAGGTTATTGGAGAATAATCCTTGAAAAATAAAATAAATAATGGTTCCCTTCTTTTATCTATGTTTGATAAATCAAGGGAGGGTAGTTAAGGGAAAATGATAGTATCATTTATGGTATATATAACTTTTGGGCTAGAGAAATTTAGGTAAGGGGCCTAAAAACCCAAAGTGCATATGTGATTTTAAGGTAGAAGTGGTAACTACATTTAGAAACTGTTATAAATGACCAAAGAAATGTATTATCAGTCATGTACAGTTTTGTGATGGCATGTTAGGAATAATCTCTATTTTCTCTTGTTATTTAGGGGAAACTTTTCATCATGGACTTAGTAAGAGTTAAGAAATGTATCTTTTTTTTTTCAAGAAAAAATGTGTAATGAATGAAAAATCCATATAGATGAATTACTCTCCTAGAGGGGGATAAAACGTTGTGTTATCTTCATGTGTAAATGGGTTCCTTGTGAGGGTAGTTATAAATGTCCTACATTATCACAGTATTTTATCTTGCTGGAAGATGTTGTTTTCCCATGACATCAGAATATGATTAAATGTGGATAAAATATGATGTTTCTTATACCCCTTGTGTATGTGAAAGAACCTGTAGCAGTGCTTATGTTGGGTGTTGGGTGAAACCCATAATTGCTTGGTGTGCCATGGGCTGGTGGAATCAAACACTTGACCATGGAATTTTTGTGTGTTATGAGTATGGGAGAACCATACCACTTATATGTTGTTGCTTGATTGTTACCCTACTAAGTGCCAACCTATGAGTTGTACTTAATTAAAGGAATAGTAAAGATTTCCAACCTCTTGGGTAGAATTAACAGTGTACAAATATTAGCGGCATGAAGTGACCTTAGCTTCAATTATTCGAGGGGTAGAAATCAATACTTTCTCTATAACTCAGTATGTAAAGGGGTAGTATGCTACTATCATTACCACTTCCTTGGGTAGAAAGGATAACGTACGTGTAATGGCAGCATGAGGTGACCTTAACTTCCACTACTCAAGCGAGGAGGTAATTCACTACTTCCCCTTATGATGGACCCAAATACATAGTTCATGAGTGTAAGCCCAATCCCATAGTTCTTGAGTATGATACCGGTACCAGATATGAGATTTTATGGACATAGATATGGCTTGTGGATATACACTTTTTCCTAATGGTCTAACATGTGGTGGAAGTGTATCCCATGCTGTGATGGATATTGTACCCGCACATGCTCTAGCATGATGCAAACGGGTACGATGCCACACCCACTACTATTCTCACAATAGTGTGGATGGTGAAGTCGTGTTGCTAATGGTAGCGAGATGAACTCAAGAAAATGATGGCACGTATAGAGTTACATGAAGGCACATTATTTATACTTGTATGTATGTTTTTGTTTGTCCTACCTGATGTAAAGCGTGTTGGAGATGCTTGCATTCTTGTAGAGGGGTACCCATGGATGCTCAGTTATTTAGACATGGTAGGCATATGGGGGACCCTATCCATGTATACCTCTGGCTACGATAATGATCTCTATGAGATATTGCTATGTGGGGTGTGACTTGTGTGTGCTTTACACACGAGGAATGTTTCCATGCACATACGACCAATGCATGCCTTCTTTTCTTGGTGTATGGTCATATGGGGTGTGTTACAAGCTTATTCTATACCACCTTATGTGGGGTGTTGCTGAGGTGAACACCCCATGCCATGTGGATAGTAGACTGTTGGGTCACCACATGAAGGGCTATTGTGAAAGCCAGATGTTGTTTCCTCCTTCCTCGTGAAGTGGCTATATATATAGTCATACAGTGATGTATTGTGCTATTTCATGATTATTTTGGGTTAGCAACTTATTTATCTTCTCTTGTGATGGTTTAGTCATAAATTTTTGAGAAAGCTTATTATTATGATTTAATTTTGCGATATTTTCAATTTTGTTTTTCATTGTTGAAATTAATAACTTATTTCCTTTTGAGTGGCTAAACTAGTGTTTTGTTGGTGTAATTTGACTGTTGGCCATGTGTAGTAATGTGTTTCCTCACCAAGAATACTGGAGGTTGACTTGGTGAGTGTATACAAGGAAACAGACTCAGGAAACCTTTGAGTATGGGGGTACATAAGGCTATTATGTAGCTAATATCCACTGCCCACTTTAGAGTGGTGACTATTCCTTGGAGGCTAAACACCTTACATAAATAAGGGGTAGATCACGTGGACTTATATGGGGGAGCCTCACCATATGTATGTGTGATCCATATATGAGTGCATTCCCAAGACCATCAAGCCACTTGGTGAGGTATGTATTATAGATTTTGGATCATGTATCATGGACTATGGTTATGTGTTCAGATGAGATCAGTATATTGTACCCTGAAGCATTATGGCTTGAGTCACTCCTGAGCCCTGTGTTGTGATGTGTATCCCTAGTGATGTGGACTATTGTGTGATTGTGTAACTAGATATCTACTCATGCTTTCTACTACATCTTAGAGATATTAAATATATTTGTATGCTTGTTAACATGTATGTTACCATGTTTAATCAGTTTTGATGATATTTGAGTGATTCAAATAATAAAAAAGATTTGAAATGACATCTTGCTCAAATTATTTAATGAAAGGTTTCCTCGGAATGGTAAACCTAGTATACATGGGTATGAATCCAAAAGAATTTTGATGATTAAAGTATTTTAACTAGATTTGGATTGATGTAATTGTGGCAAATGTTGAAGAAATTAAGTGAATGGATTAGTATGCTATGTTAAAGTGTTGGCATTTGAGTATTTTCTATTTAAGTTGATGTACTTTCTATGTGTGGATTAATGAGAGATTAGTGCAAACTATTGTTCAGTTTGAACCATATATATGATAATAAAAATAAAATGAGTAAAAATTTTCTTGTAAAGGTTATGTTTGGGAAAAAAATGAAGATTAAAGAACACCTTGTAATAAGAAAATGGCACCTTAGAGTGTTTGTAGCTAACCTTCAAATACTTAATTAGTCTAGAATGTTTCATATGTTGAACATACATAGTTATGTTCCTTGGCTACTAGCCTATATAGGAGAGCTAGCACCCATGTGTTGTCTAGAATGTTGCAAACATAAGGATGGCCTTATGACTTCCAGGAGTAAGTCAAGACTTAGGGGGGATGATGTAGTGCCTCCCTCATTTTTATTTTATGTCTGACACTCTGACAGTTGTAGATTGAGTAATATTGCATAGATGACCATCTAGTACTCTCACAAGAGTGTACCCCATTATCTTCTTACTTATTTTGACTGCTCTACAAAGCATTATGTTGCATTAGGACATATTGATTTATTGATTATTAAGACTAACAGTTAAGTGCTTGTATAGCGTGGATTGAATTAGGATAAGGAAACTTTAGGTTTCTGATAAATGATAGGTACTTTATTGATTAAACGGATAATGCAATTTAATATTAGATTAGTCAAACTAAAAGGCCAACAAGGTAATGTTATGATTTATTATAATTAGAAACACTTTGGTTAGTCAGATTTGATTACTATGTTATAGTTATGGATTTTGCATTATGGATACTGATCTGGTGAACGTTATGAATATGTGAAAGACTAATTGATGCTTATGTGATTAAATAGGGAATGGTGAATTGATTCAGTTATGATGCAATATGATTTCGAACATGAAATGAAAGTTAAATGCTTATGAGATGCTTACGAATGCATAGTGAAAAGTGTATTTGATTATGTAGAAGCTTTGTAGAGGTTCTAAATAAAGTATATTTCATTATGATGCATATTATTCCTTGGACTACTAATATTTAGACTTAGTGTGTAGGAAAGATGACCATGGTGTTAAATATGGGAATCAAGATTAAACCTATGTGAAAACAGTGCTAACCAAGGTTTCTCTTTATGAAAGAGATAAAGCCTCGTTATGATGTATTTTAAATTTTTAATAGTGAAGTGTATGGTTTTAATTGTTATTAAATTTTAATTATGGTTATATATTTTCAAATGGGAAAGCCATGTGTAATGTGATGTGTATATGTGTGTGTTAGTGTCACTTGACACTTGTGTTGTGCTTATGTGGCAATGACATGTCCCTTTTGGGTGGAGATTGGTTACAACCAAACCTAGGAGAGTACCTTGTAGGATCCCCATGTGTGCCCACTTGGTTAGTGAGCCTTAGGAATGGTCACATCACTTGAATTTCGTGGATGAGTTTAAGAGGGGCTTTTGACAGGTTAAAAGGACACCTAGGGTTGAGTTTAGGTCTTTTTTGAAGGACCACTTGGTATACTATGGGTTAGGGTCATTTTTTACCATAGGACAACCTAAGTAGGTGTCTTGAGTCCTTCCAAAAGTTGGTTTTCCCAAGATGGACGAAAATCAACTTGTGAGAGCTTGTCCTTGGGTAGACAAGTGTGTAAGAGGTTGGAAAGACCAACCAATTATAACACACACTCTACCCAAGGAAGTTTGGGAAGTGTGAGAGAAGCATTTAGGGGGAAATTTGGAGAAATTTTGGTTGTTCACCGACTCTCCATCTTTGGAGACAACTAAGAGTTAGAGAAGTTTTGGGGAGGAGAGAAAAGACTTAGGGAGGGCAGCTCATCATCAACTCCATGGTATCATTACTTTATCAAGGTTGGTTGCACTATCTCCATCTTTTTTTAGTTGATTCATATATATAAGACATTTTGTGGTAGATGGTATTGTGCAAGGATATTTTGTTCGTTTTTGTGTTTAGAGAGTTGTAAGTTGTGGTTGAGAAGCTTTAGTTGTTGTAATATTTTCATGGAAGTTTCTTTGTCTTATTTTCTTGTATGTAGTTTGGGTGTGCAAGGCCAATCTCACCCTTGGGAGGGTAGAGAATCCTTGGGGTGAAGAGTGTAGGGATTTTTTTTATTTTTGAAGTAAGAATAAAGGTTGTTGTTTTATAGGCCTTGTGAAGGCATTATAACACTTGTTATGTATTATTTCTTCATAGTTCTTGTTCTCCTTCACCTTATTAATGGGTCATTAGGAGACCCTATGTGCAAGCCTTAAATGGGTATCTATTTTGTGGTATGATGTTGAATGTGGGGTGGTTATGTTCCTTATGAATCCTAGTTAATCTTAGTTCCCCTAGCTCGAGGGTCGTCTTGTAAAGACCTAGGCTGGGAAGAGAGAAGCCCCATGGTCTTCTTGTTTCCTTCTTTCTTATTGCAAATTTAGGAGCTCTTGGAGATTGGAGTTAAACTGGGTTATGATAGTGGAGGCATGTGTGGTTTTGTAAAAGTTTGTGTAAAACTTATCAAGACTGGTATCAAGGTTATTAAGTAGCATTCCTGCTAGTTTAAGAAGTCTTTTATTAGTTTCTATATAGTTGTAATGGCATTGTATGGGAAGAAAATAATAAATATTAGTATATATGTCATTCACAAAAGCTCATCTAAACATATACTTGCAGCTTTATTTATAGAAGTATATAAAGTTCTTATATATAAGTATGTACACTCATTTACATTCTATTTGTTATAATCATGTAGTGGAGGTAGTAGAATTTCTCTTGAAATGTATCTTTTGATAGGAATGTATATTCAAGTAAAGGAATCAACTTACATATTAAAGAAAAATTTCTGAGTTTTCTATTGCTTAATGAGAGGAGATATTTTATAAGAAATAGTAGTTGCAATGGACCTTTTGTTGTATATTGTTCTCTATGAGACTATAAAAAAAATAAAGAAACATGTGGACTATTTTATGATTGTAGCAAAAATCTAAGTTGTAGGTTTAAATTTTTGCTCTATTAGTTTAATGAAATTTAAAAAAAAAATAGAATTAGTTAATGATGAGTGCATCTGTTACAATTATTGACCTTACTAAACTAAAACACATTAGTTCCAAGTTCAGCTTAAATACATTGTGGTTATAAGAAAGTCTGAACTTTTAAAATGTTTCCATCAATATCTATATCTAATTATTAGGTATATACACTTTGCTTTTCTTTATTATCCAAAATAGATCTTGATGTAGTATTATTATGTGTGAAATAACTATTAAATTTCAATATATATATA
>MU228224.1:1355073-1401658 GCA_018584345.1 Thuja plicata
TCCTTTGTTTTAACATTCTGTGTATGATTATGCAAAACTGCAAAATGTTTATATATTTAAATGAAACGAAATAAAAATGATAGTAATATCCTAAAAAATATAAATTAAAAAAAAATTATACATTGTAATGTTGTTATTCTTTTGTTTTATTATTTAGACAGAAAACTAAGATCTATTTAAAATAACAATAATAAATAACACAAAAAAGGAGAATTTTTAAACAAAAAAAAAAATCGGCGGAGGCTAGGCGCAACCCATCCCCCGCAATTTACACTAAGTGGTGAGAGGGAAGGCCACGGGGCCCCCTCCCCCACCGTGGTGGACATGGCTGCCACAGCCACCACACAGTGACGACGCAAACCGCCGACTGTGGGGTGCCCGTGGGGGCAGCGCCACCACAGTGGTGGTGGGCTTGCCCTGCGGCAGCCCGGCCTCCCCCGCGACCACCACAGTAGTGGTGGCCGGGTGGCCACGGCTTTCCATGGGTCAGCTTCCAAACCCCCAAATACCATAGTTGTTATTAAAAAAAATAAACACAACTCGAACCTGCAAACTCTTGCATTCATTTAAATTCGAGAATCAAAATTTATATATATATATATGTTTAAATATATATGTACTTACACAAATGTAAGTATATACATATATTTAAATATATATATGTTGGAGCGGTTGTTTCATCTTTGGCCTCTATAGATTCCTCAACCCTGCAATATCACAACAATGGAGAACACAAACCAAAAAAAAGAACAAAAAAACTTAGCATTAGGGTTTGAGAGAAGAGAAAGTGAAAGAGTGGAAAAATTTCTCTTTCGGAAACCTCATATTATGACCCTAATTTTAAATTAGCGTTAGGTTTACAAAATAGAAAGTTGACTCTTTTATGATTTCTTATTATTTTAAATGAACATGTTTTTTTGGTGGAAAAATATTTAACTTCTTTTGGGGGGGAGAATTTATTTGGTCCCAATTAATATTAAATTAGATTCTTAATTTCACACTTGGGTTTATTATAGTTTATTGTTTAGATTAATTTGAGTCTTGTATTAGGAGCTTAGTCAATGGGATTTAATTAATGATTTAAGTGACATGTAGTAATCTTGTATTATTTAATTAACTTAATATTTTAAATATTATTCTTTATAATGTAGTACTTTAAATAAGTTAATTTGTGTGACTTGTTTTTTTGGTGGGAATTGATTTTTCCTTCTTTTTAATTTATTTAGCTTTTTCCCTAGTTGCTTTTGTATTTAACCATAATGAGTATTATGTTATTAGAAAATGTATTATAATTTAGTAATGATTAAATATTACTCAATTTACAAATCTTTAATAAAGTATATTAACTTCATTAATTTAATTGCCATAAAGTATTTTAGTGGAAATGTAAAATGGGGAGCATTACATTGGTCAACAAGTTAAAATTACATTTGTTATAAGCTCTTTATTAAAATTAAGAGATGAATATTAGCATCATTAAATTAATTAGAATAAATTTTCCACTCTATTTAAGGAGTGACCCTTTTAGTTTTATTTACTAATAACTTATTAAAATATAATATTTGAATTGAACTTCTAGTGGATCGTTTACCTCATTGGAAGAAAGTTATGGACAATTGTTCAACTTAATTATTAATTTATATTACTTTAAAATCAAAATGTCTATACACTATTTACTTACTAGATGAGATCTATTATTGACCTTGGATATTTAATTATTTATTGAACTGAGATTTAAAAAGGAATATAGTTTAATTTAAGATTCCAAATTAAATATCGAAAAAGGGATTTTAAAAGTTTACCTAAACCTTTTAAGGTATTTGGTTTAATATTATTTAGGGGAAAACTTATGGATATGTTTTACCATTAATATTTTACAAATTTAATATTCAAACACGTCTTCAAACTCTATTATAAGAAAAAGAATGAATATTATGGGAAAACTTTATTAATGTTAGATTAACTGGTCTAACTAGTCGTTTAACCTATTAGGAAAAGTTAAGGGGACATGATTCCCCTTAACCCTATGTGCAACCTAGAACTTCATCTTGTATACTTTGACCTAACTTAGTAAACTCGGATACCTCTTAACTATGATCTTTAAGACATTATTTAAACCTTTCAAACAAAATTTGTTAAATTTTTTTGGGTGTAAATTTGGGGAATGACAATACCTACCTACATACCTACATACTTACCTACATACCTACCTACATAGGTGTGTGTGTGTGTCTGTGCACACACACACACACACACCACTAGACCCTCCATCCCAAACTAAAGAATAAATATCTTAGAAAATTTGAGTGGTCACTGCTTCAAAAAAATAGATAAGAGGTGGCATGGGAACTTATTATTCTTGTTTGAGTAGTAACTGTAGACAATATTTGTTGCAGATCTACATGGAAATCAATTGGGTCGATGGATCGTGCTCCCAGTGCTAGTATGTCCAAATTGTACTATGGTATAAAACCCTGATGAGATCATATATTAGTCTGCCACGCATCAACACCACACATCTCTTGCCCAGGTTCAAGTAGAAAATTTATAAGAGTTTCTGCCAACATGACACATGTCTTAGCTTTGTTCACACCATGCCATTACATCTATGGGGCCCACATTTTTCACAAGAAGGTGACACTTTTTAAGCAATTTGGGCACTTCGATGTATTCCATCTTTTGAAAAGGCGCACTCCCCCTTTTTCAGTCTGCAGGCACCTTGGTAGATACCCTATCAGAGTACAAATTTTCTATGGGCTCCAAACTTACAAAGATATTTTTTAGTCACACTTATGAGGAATTTCCTAGGGAATTTTCTATAAAAACCCTAGGGGCATTTTTTAAAAAACAAGTTTTGGAGAGTTACATCATAACCTCATTAAGGAGGAGTTTTCTTTAGGGTTTTTGTTTATTGTTTTTAAGGAACGTTTAAAAGTAGTAGTTGTAACATCCTTCAAATTTAACTTTTTATTCAGGTAATCTATAGGGAAGACATATTATATTGTGCCCAATTTGCTTTCACTTTGTGTTGTGCTATGATTTTGTGAAGAATCCTAAGTTTTGTATCATTTAAGGGGGGCATATCTATCAATTATTATTTTAGGCTTTTATATTTCTATCATAGATGTGAAAGTCATCAAAACATGTCATGTGCTCTTTTAATGTTTTTAATTTGAGTTATACAATGGTATTTAAGTGAGAAAAACTCTCCAGAATAACTATCTTCGGTAAACATAGGAGCATCCCTCGCAAGCCTTAACAAGTAGAAATATGAACCTTATGCACCATGTCTATGTCCATCCAACTTTTTCACTTTGTTACTTCTTCATTTGAAGATTTTTCTTTTTTATATGCCTTAGGAGATAGTTTTCCTATTTTTATGTGACCACTAATCGAAAACTCAAAGAGATTGTGAAATTTTTAGTGAATCACCCTAGATCAGCCATTTCCTTGCTTTCCCTCCCTCTTTCTTTTCAAAAGGAAAAAATCAAAGAGTTGGCTTCTCAAATCCCAAAGGTTTCTCTACATTATACATTAGGTCCCCCATATACAGAGATTCCTGACTACCTTTTAATAGGCAAAAGCTTATTAAGGAGCAATAGTTTTTCTCGCTCGCCCAGTGGGACCGAATTTCAGAGATGATGATTAGGTGCAGTTCTTAGCATTTCACCCTTAAGGAGGTAATTTCAAGCACCTGGAAACTTTGCAAAAGGGTATTTGTGATGTATCTTCTAACATTCACCTAGTCCTCCATTGTGGGGAAGCCTTATTCCCACATCTAAAGCATCATCAAGAGATACTTTGTTCTTTCATGTTGCTTAAGCATGGAATGGTACTTCTTTCACCACATCTTTCCCTCTCCCTTGTACAGGAGTGGAAATATTCTACCTCCTTATAAGAAATACCAGGTTGTAGATGCTCCTAGTTTTCCTTCATATCAACCTTCTACAGCTGGCTATGATAAATTTCTTGTTTCTCACCTCCAACCTACCTTGCACAACCTCCTTAGTAGGTTATGTACACTTTCCAATCACCGCTAGGATATTTTTATGTTCCCCACCAACACACCTACCACTTTTCCTAGCATCAAAATGAAAGAGTCTTAGAAAACATTAGTGTCAGACATAATGTTGAATTTCCAATAATAGATACAAACTATCAAAGAAGGGTGGGAACATCACCATAAATAGGAGCATCTTTCATACCACACTCTTCTCCAACAATAAAAGCAAGAAAATGTCCAAAGGAGGCAATAGGAAAAATGGATTGTAATGCAATTCATTATTGCCAAAGATGTTGAAGGAAAAGAAGAGGAAGAGAGGGATGGAAAAGTGGAGTTGAAGCATCAAAAGGAGTTGCAAGATGATGTTAATAAGGTTGTATTCCATGAAACCTCTCTGCAGACAAAAAAACCTTAAAGAGGACCCAGTCCTCTTATGTGATGAGCTCTCTTCTCATGTTGGTGCTGAGAAGCAAGAGGAATACCTCAAGGGAACTCTTTCCTTTGATGATGATAAAGCCAACATGCATCAAGTGGATTTTTAATCAATGTTCATTCACAACCTAGAGATTATCGATGAATAAGAAATTCTTAGATGAGTTTGATTTCATCTACTCATACATTAATTTTGAATTGATAGCTCTAGACTCCAAGGGTTGTGAAGACCAGTACCTAGAAAGGGACTCTACACCATCAAATGAGTCATCGGTGCCAACCCCTTCCAGTCAATTCAAAGAAATAGAACCTTCAAGAGGGTGTTCCATCAGGAACTTATCCTAGAACTACACATCGCCCCTAGTCATCCTTATTCCTAAGCATGAAGGTGAACATCAACGGGGGAAAGTACACCTTTCCCAATAAGTCTACACCCAAGTGTGGGAGAGATTTATTGTTCTCTACATTTGGAGGGCATTATGGAAATCTAATGCATGTGTGTTATAATTTCTCTCTAGGATAGTGGACCACAAACATGGGGAACACAAAAGGCTGGTCAGAAAGGGTAGTTATCTTAAAATCCTGATTAATAGTTTTTTTAATACTTTAATTAACTACTTAGTTTAGGGGTAGAGTAGGTTAGATTAGTGATTTTCAAAGAAGTTTCGAGGCACATGGTGCATTCTCCTTAAGGGAAAGCATGTTGTAGTTCAATTTTCCTCCAAGTGCATGTTGGCACATTTTAATTTGTCTTCTCTTTGAGGAAGGGGTTTTCCCATTTATTCTCCTTAGACTTTGTGACCAATGGATAAGGATTTGGTCTGTGAAACCAGAGATTCTAGGTTATGTCTTAGTAGGTTGAGTCCCTTGTGAGTCACCAATTTTGTAGACAATATATGTTGTAACTCCACATGCAAATCAAATGGGTTGATGGATCATCCTCCAAAAACTAGTATGGCCAAATCTCAATGAGTTCATATATCAATCTACCACATGTCAACACCATGCATCTCATGCCTAGCTTCAAGAAGTGACTTTCTTAGAGTTCCCACAAACATGAAACATGTCATGAATTTGGTCACACCATGCCATTACTGATGACATGTAACTGATTGAATGTTTGATAATGTTAAGTTGAAAGATAATGTAGGTCATTAAATCAGCTAATGGAATATATTTTCATTGATGTCAACTTGATATCATATTTACAGTCATGTACAAAATTCCAAAGACTTCAAAGAACCAAAAGAACCAAGGTTATGCTCTTAGAAATGCATAAAAGTCAAGTATTCACTAAGTGACAAACAACATCGATGGAGTGCACACGATTGGTCAAAGAAAAGAAGAATAGTCACAGTGATACCTGAAGATCAAAAGCATAGTGTTTCTTGATGAAGAAAACCCATAGAATTCCCGACGAGAAAACTCAGAAGGTTTCCTGACGAGCTAAAGACTCAAAATGCCCGATGACCAAAGATGCAGAGTTGCCCGACGAGAAAAATTCTAATGATGCCCGACGGACGGAGATCATGAAGCTAACTGGAGTCTCACTAATAGATCAGTCAGTTGTCATTGATGACTAACTAAAGTGTTGACCGACAGAATAGAGAGTTTAGAAAATAGCAAAATATCTAGCTGGCAGAGCGAAAAATAGACTTAACTAGTTGTCTAGTTTGTTTTATTCGACCAGAGATAAGTGATTAATTTAAAGATGATTTGTACAGTTGGAAAGAAGATATCTACGAGACAAATCAAGAGTTATGCTTTAAATCTAATTGGCTGGATTATTTATCATGCCAAGAATCAAGATATAATGAATATTATGTCTATATAAGAGACAAGCTTAATTCATTTACGAATGGGATTAAGGGGAGTGAATAAAAAGAGGATGCTGAAGAGAAACTGATGAAGAACAATGTCATGTAGTGTTGATCACATAAGCTGAAGGAAGAGCTAAGGAATTCTACAGACTCTGACGAACAGTGAGCACAGCATCACATAGCCAAAAGTATGGAGCATAAGGATTGAATTGATACATTGGTCAGAGAGGTAATGTACTTAAATAGATCTGAAAATATGCAATTCAAAGTTGCAATATGAACAGGTCATAGTGTTTTAGTTTAACCATTGAAGCATCAAGTCTCTTAACTAAGAAATACTTAACAGTCTTCTATATATTGAGGTATATCTCAAGGATTGCCAAAAAGGTTGATTTATGAAAGTAGCATTGGACTTGCCCGATACCTATTGACAGTCTAAGAAGGAGGTTGATTCAAGGATGGTAGCAATAGATGCCTAATACTAAGTGACAACCTCTATGCATAAAATCCTCTAACAAGGTCGCACTTAATAGTGTGTTTGTAACCTTTAACAGGGTTGGCTCCTAACAGGGCTCACTTCATAAGAGTGAAAATTTGGGGTACCGGTCCCAGTGGTTTTTCCCTTAATAGGGTTTCCACATTAAAATTCATGTGTTATGTGTGTATGATTCATTCCTTTACTATCTTGCATCTTACATAGCTAACTCTGGATTGATCAGTATACTCTGCTTATTTACTGAGTTTCGGTAAATAGTTATACTGCTTATCGATAATCAAGAAAGAATAAGGATTGACAGAGAAAACCAACAGATAGGTAATCATTATTAGAATTTCATGGCATGCATCTTGTAGGGACATAATAATTTGAGATTTATTGATTGGTGGTTAAGTTTGAAGGATAAAAATTTGAGGCCATTGATTCACCCCCCCCCCCCTCTTAGTTATTACTAACAATTACATCCATGGGGCTCATATTTTTCATGAGAAGGTGGCACCTTTTCAGCAATTTGGGTGCTTTGACCTATTCCATCCTCTGAAAAGGTGTGTTCCCTCTTTTTCAATCTGCAACCAGCTTAACATAGGCCTTTTTAGAGCGTGACTCTTTTGTGGGCACCAAACTTAAAACAATCTTTTTGAGTCACATTTATGAGGCCTTTCCTAAGGATTTTCTTATAAAAATCATAGGGGCACTTTGTAAAAAATAAGTTTTGGAGAGTTACATTAGAGACTCATTAAGGGGGAATTTTTCTTTAAGTTTGTTGTTCATTATTCTTAATGAATGCTTGAAAATATTTGTATCATCCTTTGACCTTAACTTTGTATTTAGGTAATCAATAGGGAAGACATATTGGATTATGCCCATTTTTCTTTTACTTTGTGTCCTGTTATGATTCTATGAAGAATCTTGAGTTTTATGTCATTTTAGGGGAACATGGCTGTCAATTGTTATTTTAGGGTTGTATAATTCTATCATAGATGTGTAAGTCATCGAGCCATGTCATATACTCTTTCAATGTTTTTAATCTGATTTATACTATGCCATTTTAGTGAGAAAAACTCTCCAAAATAACTGTCTTCAGTAAACATAGGAACACCCCTTGCGGGCCTTAACAAGTAGAAATATGAACCTTATTCACTATGTCTATGTCTATTCAAATTTTTCATTTTTTCCTTCTTCATTTGAAGAGTTTTCATTATCATGTGCCTTAGCTCATGGTTTTCCTATTTTTCTGTGACCTCTCATGGAAAACTCAAAGGGAATGTGAAAGTTCTGGAAATCACTCTGAATCATCTCTTTCATTGCTTTCCCTCCCTCTCTCTTTTCAAAAGGTAAAACTCAAAGAATCATCTTTGCAAATCCTAGAGGTCACTCTGCATAATGCATCACGCCCCCCATATGCAGAGCTTTCTAATTTCCCTTTAATATGCAACAGATTATTAAGGATCAACAGTAACAAGCTATATTGGTTTGCATCTCATGTTTTAGAGGATCACAACTAAATATTTGTTATTTGTAGTTATACAATGGACCAACTTGGACAAGGCTATAGAGAAATTTAGAGCTTTCTTAGAAAATCCTACAATGAAATTTGGAAGTCTATAAGTTTTTCCACTATAAATTTTTAGAACTTTATTATTTTATAATTTCATTGTGTGAACATATTTGTGTTGTAAAATGATCTTTTTTAACATCAAACCACATAAGCATCTCATGTTATCAAGGTATATTTAATTTTATCTTAACTAACTATCCCAAGTCATGTGGGATGTTCCAATTCAATTCATTCAACTACCAAGTAATATTATTTCAATTAAAACTATTATCATATAAATCTAAATCATAACATAACTTTATTAGCAGAAAAAAACACCATCATCTTAAACAAAATAACAAGGAGATAAAACTTTAATTTGGATGATCAAAGAGAATATATTGTTTTCTATCTCAAAAGTAAAACTTGCAAAGTGGTTCATATAGTATGATCCTATGGGGGTTATATTGTCCATACTTGTACTGCATAACGTGTAACATGGAGTGGGTTACCATTGAAGTCCATGGATTTATCCCATGTGTGTTAGTATCTTATTGCATGGATTTATCACACATGCATTGTTTATCATGTTCCATTAGTCAAATGAATGCATAAATGTACATAATGAGGTTGTTGTATGATGTGATATATCAATTTGAAATTAGTTGACCAATGAAATAAAGGGTACCCAATGTGCCCATATTATTATCATCTGTCTATTCATTTACAACCTTTCCTTCTATTGAATGGTCATATTTTGATATATATAGGACTAAATAATTATATCTAACTACTTACTCTATTTTGATTGCATAATTAACAATAGTAATTTAGAATTTTGATTGAAAATGTACAACTATCCTACAAAAAAAATTCAAATTGTTTTAGCAACATCTTTTATATAAATTAGATGGGAATTTGTAGGAAGACCTTACTAACAAATATAATAACCTTAACAATCAATAGTGAAAGCATAACCATAACCTTTCAAACCAATAGATCACAACGCAACACTACCACCCCCATATGAGCACATACTAATAAAGAGAATACAAAACACTCTCATAAGCAAGCAACGCCATGAAAATTAAAAATGGGCACTACGCTACTTAACAAACATCCCCCACCCCTCAAGCCACCTTTAAACTCACCCCTACCCACCAATAATTACACAAGAAAATTCAAAACCACTCATTGTTCACCATTAAAGTGAAAGTACCAAGAGCCAAGACGTCCAAGGAAGGAAATTTGAGGCCTGAAAATTTTTTCTAGTGTCTTTGTGCCCTAATAGTGCCAATAAAGGAACTTGAGACTACTAAATGCTCCTTATAATATCCTACCATAAGAATTTCTAAAACCTTCCCCAAGCTTTCACAATATGATTTGATCTCTTATAACTCCTTTTGAACTTGAGACAACTCATTGTCACTAGTTGGTGCATTATACAAAGAATTAAATGCCAACACATTCCCAACATGTTAAGATGCATTTAGCCCAACACACAACACTTCAAATTTCCAAAAATGAGAAGCATTATAAGATGAAATAACCAATTCTTCCACATTGCATTGGACACCACCTCTACTAACCTTGTAATGAATTCCTCTCAGATAGACACCTTACAAGAAGAGGGCCATTTAACCCTCATCCCAAACTCCCCAAACACCATTGAGAAATCCTAACACCATCAACTCCTATCAAATAAAAACTAAACAAAAGCATTATATAAAACCCACCCTTGCATATAAAGATCATACAACTATAATGTATTCCTCCATCAATTTAGCATGAGACACAACTAGCAACCCAAAATCACAGACCGTATGGAAAACAAACCACTGCAACATACTCTCCCAACCACTAAATCATCATTATAACAAAACTTGAAATGTTTTGCTACGAGAACAAATATGCAACACACAAACCACACAAAAGAAAAATTGAATCCTCCATAGTGTTGTCCCTTGAAAAAAAATCATTGAGACAAAAAAGTTTAGGCTTCCTCTAAAAATATCTTAAGATTCTAATTAGGACAAGAGCTTTTATTGAGACAATTAATCACCACCATGGAATTGCTTTCAATCACTAACCTTTGGATTCCTAAAGAGGAAATTCAATGCAATCCCAACAACTTAATCTCATTCAACTTCATTAATACTTGAATGACCTAGTCAAATAAAACCACCTTGGACAAAACCATGATCCTTTGCTTACAAAATCACTCCTAATCCAACACTCCCAAATTATAACTCAAATCCCCATCAAAGTTAAGTTTGATTAAACCCATTATGGGGTATTCATATGACCTCCTTATTCACTTAAAATACTCAACATTCAATACTTGACAAGTTCTTAGTTATAACTAACCAATTGTCTTTTAACCCTTCAATTAAGAACTTCAACAACATCTTGATTCATAAGTTTAGCCTTTTTTTAACACATCAAAACATAATTATTGTGTGTGTGTGTGTGCGCGCGCGTGCTCATAAAACTGTGAAGTGTTCCCTAAAAAATGTGTATAAAACTTTCTCAACGTAACCATAAATAAATTGTTAGAGTAAAAAGGATATTTAACTTAATTAATTTAAGCATATTGATTAATTAATTAAGCGTAATGTCCCCTGGTAGGTTGGACATAATTATAACATATTTAATTCAAACTTGCATTGTATGTCCTAAGAACACAATAATTCAATTTAAAATATTCATAAATAGGAAGTAACGTTAATTCCCATATATCCAATCATATTAATATTCGACTTAGTGATGAAAGGTATAGTTGTTATCCAAGTTACCTAGATACCAATTTGCAATGGATTCCCTCAAAGTTTACAAGTCCAAGTCAGTATCCCTCAAGGGTCCTGGAACGCTTACCCCTACCCTATCTTGGGACAAAGATCCATTACTTGGATTTATACAAGCCCCTCCTTGGTAACACTTTAGTCCCTTCCTCTTCAAGTACTAAATAGTAACAAAACTAAACATGGACATATATGTTTATGACTCTATTAATACTAATGAGTATATATATTATAAATGTAGGTATCGAACTTTCAAAGATAGATTTATACATTATATATAGTTGATTCTAATTTCATGCTTATTAACATATAACAGACTATATAAGGTTGTTTATTCCTTATAGTATATATAATCACAATCTCTTATATATATGTATATGTATATATATATATATATATGTATATATATATATATATATGTATATATACATATATACATATATACATATATGTATATGTATATATATATGTATATATATATATATATATATGTATATATATATATATGTATATATATATATATATGACCATGTAATAGTTATTTATTTTTAATAGGAATCAAATATAATAATATTGTGTACCCATTGTTAACTCATTGATTTCTTGCCAGCAATACGTATGATTCATTTCCTTTCTTATCTCTTCCTTGAAGAGGAATAAAATTTATAATCGCTCATTCTTTCTTAATTTAGATATCCATTATTTTTGTTCTTTGATGATCATTTCATTGATCAAACCAGTTATATTTAATAACTTATAATCCTTCGATCTCTTTCTTATATGCAATAATTAATATATTTATATCCCATGATCCTCTATCCCTTTGTATGATCTCTTATATCCCCCTAATTTGGGATGATAGTCACGTCTCCAAAAGACACATCATTTGACCATTCATAGTTTCACCACTTTACACCTAACCGATTAGTGATCTGATTAACACCACACTAATCATTTTCTTGAATCATAATATTAGTGTGATGTTATTAATCATTTGATTCTATTTATATTATGTCTCTTCAAGGATATCGATTACACTTATTTGTTCGACTACTAGATTGTAGTTAGGAATAGTTGAATTAAGACAATAGTTCTATATTAGTTTCTTCATCAACTTAATATGATATTGTTTAATATTAATATAAGTCAATGTTCTTCATAATTGTATCCATTGAGAGTCAGGGGCTGGCTATAGACTATCGTCGGCTGTTAGAATATAGGAAAATATAATATGAACTTGATTATTAGTATAACGTTGAATACAAAATTAATATTATAATATTACACAGATTAATATTGTAATATTACTTATGGATTTGTATTGATAAATAATAATATTATTATTAATGTACATAATTAATAACATTATTGTTTGGTAATATTTAATATTTTTTATTATTTAAATAATTTGTTTACTATGTATGATTATAATTAACATATAGTTCTACATTATTTAATATTGAGAATTTAACCATACATAGAAGGTAATTTATATTTTTTCACAAATACCTCATCCATTAAAATTTATTTTTATGCACTATATACGTCAATTCATGGCTTATGACAGTCTGCCCCTCTCAAATTCGCTTGTCCTCAAGCAACCATATGCATGAATATTTTAGATCATCTTATGGTGGTGCCTATATTAGTTTTCTCAACACTACAATTGTATGATAACATGCCTCCAATTCATCTCTCTCTAGTTATTCTATTATTCTAGATAAAATAAAATAGATTATACACTTGAAAATATATGCATGAATATGTGAAGACACAAAGTATGCAGATTAATGCATGAAGACACAAAGCATACGTGAAGTATACACATAATACACACATTGTTAGATTCATTCTTATTGATTAGAAAACATACAGTGCTAAACACATATTTCATAATCAATCATGATTTAGTTTGGTAGGAAAGCCTCAAAAGGGCTTTGGCATGTAGCTCGCCCTGTCTTGCGGAGAGGCTTGAGGTCGTGGGTAATTCCCCATGGTCTCGGGTTCGAATCCAAGGTCGGTAATCAATTGTGTTATGCCCTTGCAAGTGGGTATGTGCACACCAGGGGATTAGTCACGCCCAAAAGGTCGTGGATACCTCTAATATTTAATATTTTAAAAAAACCTCAAAAGGGTGCCTATAAACTGCTCATCCCAACTAAGCTTAAGAGCACGTAGCATCCCACTATGACAACTCACCTCTTGGCCCGTCAAGAGGCAAGAACATCCCACTATGACAATTCCATCCCTTGGGGTGGCCTACTTATCTTGGGGGAACTAATAAACCGCAATTCCCAAACATGCTTCCTTAATTCAATTTGATTAATTGTGAGGTAAGATATATAATCTTATCAATATTATCTCAAGTGTATTCATATATTTAGATTCATCTTCATTCACTAAAATAATTTTGTGTTTATTATTTACCCTGCAAGATGGCAAGATCATGCTCTGATACCATTTGTAATGACCCATTTCCTACCACTTGACTTGTATTCAATAATTTAGTGCATGGTAGGAATATGGAATTACGGAATCATTCTTACTAACCAAGTATGTTATAGCATCTTATTCATATTAATCATCATTATTCATAAATATTGAAGAAACACAAACCCTCAACTGATAAACTAATGAACATTCAAGGATCTATTCATATCGATTACAGGAATCCCTTCTCTTTTCATTACTAATGTCATCATAAGGTGGAAGATTTACTGTGCCAAGGGCGCGTGAGACAAACTACAAGAGACCTCTCTCGAGGCATAACCCAATGTTGGGACAACCTTCATGTGCCCGAAATTACTCCGCCTCTCCCTTCCACAAACTCCCTACCCTAAGACACCTTAATAACAGATAAGAGCTAGATTCCTATAAACTATAATTAGAGTATCTAAAAAAATATTCTTAATCTTATTATTTATGTATCTACTTATTCCTCATACATTTAGAAATCTTTTATAATCTCACACACACATAATCACGAAGATTTATTTATCCAATTTATAATTTTTATTCATGAAAATATTCTAATTCTATATGTATTTATATACATATAAATATACTCTACTCATCACATTTATTGTCCTACAAATACCCATAGTACAATATCGTCAATCTTAAATATTATTGGATAACGAACAAATACCATATTACTATTGCTTAATTCGGTGCTGACTTTACACTTCCCTAATGCTGCTCATTTTATCTTTCTTTTCAATGATTGGTATAGAATTTTATAAACTTTGTCTTGGCACTTATTTCAATGTCAAATTAGAACTCTGTTTATTCCGCTTTTGACTTCTTATTTTCCCGTTATTTTTTAGTTTCTTAGGAACATCTTATTCACCTCATAACATACCCCATTTCTACCGAACAATGTGGGAAATTTTCTTTTAAAATAATGCTTGGGTTATATAAATCGACTTCTTAGCCGATACCATGTTGACTGCTAATTTATAAGAATATTGATAATATAGTTATAATTAGATTCATTTATATTGAGATTTATTGAATAAAAATATCCATTTAATCAATATATATATATATATATGGTATAGTATTATTAATAACATAATAATAATATATTCGATACTTAATAGTAATATTATTTTTTTTGGTCTATAACATTTGATTTTATTAATAAAAGTAAGAGATTACATGCAGATTATAACTGTAGCATTAAGCTATGATAACCAGAAACCAACTCTAGGTTTTCCGGCAGCATATATCAGAGTTTATAGAACAACCATTATACATATTGGCTTAACAAAATTTAAACCCTACTAGTCGAGACATAAAGCATGAGCATAGATGTTTACAGACTACAAAATTGGCCATTTAGGCATATCAAGCTTTAAGCTTGTCACTGAGACTATAACCTAGATGATCATATAGACATATAAAACCTAAATCTTATCACAAAATCTTACTAACTGCATAGTAGTTAAAGTTGCATTAAGCTAAATCTGGGCGTTTTCCCTGTCATTGTCCTTGCCTACCATGCAAGATCATCTAAAAAATAGCATAGTCTCTACCCGCTTCCTAGCACGAAGCTCCTCAGCTATTGCTTTCATAGTTTGCCATTTGTCTCGGATATCAGCAGTGTAGGTAGTTTTATCCACCTTTCCCCACCAGTTCATAAAGGGGTGCCTTCCAAATTCATCCCCATCTTTGGGGTTCTCAAAACACTCACTGTGGTCCATTTCCACTCTAGGAACCGACCATTCCAATATAGAATCCAATCCCAAAAGCAAATCATTGTCAAAAATGAGAACCATCAATCTTCGGACCTCATCTTCAAGCTCCTCTAACTGCAGACCCCATGCAACAATGAGGGAAATAATATCCACATTGGAGCGCCGCTTCCCATGTCGTTCTTGAAATTGGCTTCCTAAAACCTCCAAAATTGCCATAGAAAGTCTTTCATCTTTGTGATTGAGAAAACCAAGCATTCTCTCCTTCGAAGCCAGACCTTCAAAAGCCTTCTGCTGCTTCTTTGTTCTCACTGAAAAATTAGCTTCCATCTTTTAACCTGTCAAGAAACTTACTTGCAAAGTTAGAAAAAAACAGAGAGAATGAGGGAATATATCAACACTCAAGCCGTAGTGTCAGGAGTGTGAAGAGTCATGTCAATTCATGCCCTCCAAAAGTGGAAATAAATGTCGTAAAGAGGAACTGTCATATTTCTCTCCACACCATACTTTGCAATAACTGTTTACAGGGCACGAAGATTTGCATACAATCTCAAAATCATTGCTTCAGTTGTGCGGACACCCAAGCTGTCAAGGAGCATCATTTTAACTGAAACCACCAATTAGGCAATAGAAATCACGTGCCCGGTCTGTCAGCCAAGTCATATCAAAAAAATACAAATCTGCTGCCAATTCCATCATAAAGACATAAAGCGTCATATGCAAAATAAAGAAATTAGACCGTTTAAAAAGTAACGGTCATAAAGAGGACCCTGTAGCCCAAGATAGAGGCCACCAACATATTCTTATGAATGCTTAATAATGCTATAAGAAGCCTGCATAGGACACCAGTAGAGTTTAAATATTTGAACAACTTAAAAGAATTCAGTACACACTATGTTGATGTGTTTGAGATTTGTAGCCCATTTCGAAACACTATCTGTCTGTGCATTGCATTCTCTATAAACCTGGTTGATTTGGAAATTAGGGAGAGTGTTAAGGATATCAAATATTTCATTGATAGTGTTTTGGAGATGCCTGCCCATTCTTGATGGCATTCAGAATGATATGTGAATCCCCTTCAAGATGAATCTTATACAAATTCATCCTCTTTCCAAGTCGAAGGGCCAACAAGGCAGCATTGGCTTCCGCAGTGTTGTTGGTGCCATCATTTAATCGCTGGGCAGCTAAAACCAAAAGGTTCCCCTACCAATCTCTTACTACTACACCGGCTCCCGAGGGTCTAGGGTTTCCTCTAGACGCCCCATCAAAGTTCAATTTAACCCAATCCTTGTCCGGCCTCAACCACATCAAATCCTTCCTTTTCTTCTTATTGGTGTTGGCCCTTTTAATTCCACCATCTCTAAACTTCAAATAGGATCATTTGGAGTGAATAAGTCTGTCATGCATTGTGTATTCATAACACCCGGTTGAAGATTGCAAGGCAGCCTTCAATGTCTCTTCTATAGCACAAATAATACTGATTTTAACTCTGTTAACAGACCTTTCTTTATTCTGAAAAATTCTCCTATTGCGCTCTTTCCATAGTTCCCAGATAACTATAGATGGGCATATTTTCCAAATCAGAGAGAGAGCAGTCACTTTGCGAGGGATGGACCAAATTTGAAAAACCTCTTGAATATTATTTTGCATCAGTCCTATCCAATTAAGCCTCTCCTTGATCATGTCCCAACATTTTGCAGAGAATGGGCACTGAACTAGAAGGTGATCTATATCTTCTGAAGTTGCTTTATAAAGAGCACATCTTGTAGGTCCCTGTAGCCCAAATCTCTGCCTTATTTTAGCAATGAGGATCCTTTTGAGCACTACAAGCCATGCAAATGCACCAGCCTTCGGTAAACATGCTTTGTCCCAAAAAAAAATTGTAGGCCATAAAGGTGGGTCCCTTTCATCATCTAGGGATGTGTATCCAAGCTTCACCGAATAAATCCCACTCTTGGCCCTACACCAAATCAGCTTGTCTTCATGTGTAGAGCAGATAAAACTTTGTTGCTGAAACAACTCCTCCATTAAAATCCTTTGGTGTCATGGGAGATCAAGCTCATCTATTGATTTCCAATGCCATTTGGGGCCTAATGAAGAACCACTATATTCTAAATAGTCTGAGACCTTCTATCCTCATCTAAGAGTGAGGAGTTCTCTAAGTTTAGTAAACCTGTCATCATTTTTCAAAATAGGGTGGTTGTTCCAAGAGTCATCCCAGAATAAAGCTTTAGTGCCCTTGCCTATATGTCAAGAAGTATGTTTTTGAATAACATGTCTGCAGTCTAGAATGAAGTTCCATATAGCCGAGCCTCGTGGGGGTTTGAGGATTGTAAGGATTCTTTCATCATTGGGTGAATCCAAATATCTAGCTCTTAAAATTTTTGCCCATAAGTTGCCAAGATGATTGCAAATGTGCCATACCAGTTTAGCCCCTAAAGCTAAATTCATCTTTCTCCAATCCTTTAACCCCACACCACCATTAGCCTTAGATTTACAAATCTTCTCCCAGGCAATAAGGGGCCATTTGTCCCCTTCCTCATCCCCATTCTAGAAGAATTTTCTCATATGCTTTGTGATTGCCTCCAAAACCTTTTGTGGGATTTTAAAACTACTCATAGAGTAGATGGGAATGGCTGAGATGATTGTTTGTAAGAGTAGGATTCTGCCAGCTGAGGTAAGCCACCTACTTTTCCAGCCCTCCATCTTTTTAAGGCATGAATCCAAGAGACCCTTCCACAGGTGAGGTTTAGAGGGTCCATAAAAAAGAGGAACCCCTAGATATTTCCCTGGCAGCAGTCCAATCTTGATCTATAATAAGGCACTGATGTCTTGTTGTAGATTACGTGCCGTGTTGAAAAAATATATCTCTAATTTATCCCAGTTAATACACTAGCTTGTGGTTGCACTGTAGCAGTCTAGATTATTTTTTATTACTCGGGCTTCTTCTAAAGAGGCTATGCCAAATAGAAATTTATCGTCCACAAATTGCAAATGTGTGGAAGAATCAACACCAACAACAATTTTAATGCCTTTCCAATTTCCCAAAGCTCTTTTATTACTAATAAATCGGCCCAGCACCTCGGCCATAATAATGAAAATAAAGGAGGCAATTGGGTCCCCTTTTTTGATGCCTTTTGTAGATTCAAAGAAGCCTTGCAGACTTCCATTCACTAGAATAGAAAATCTTGGTGTATTAAGACAGCTAGCAATCCATTTAACCCACTCCTCATTGAAACCAAATCTACGGAGAACATTTAGAAGGAAGTCCCTATTGACATTGTCATAGGCTTTCTTTATGTCAAGTTTAATCATCATACTGTTGATCTTGGCTGATTTTACTATATGGACGGCCTCATGGGCTAGAATAATCCCTTCAAAAATAGATCAGTGAGGAGAAAATCCACTTTGCTCTTCAAAGATGATGCTGCCTAGAATGGTTTTAAGTCTGTTTGCAGCAACTTTTACAATAATCTTATAGATCGTGTTGCAAAAAGCAATTGGTCTGAAATCATCAAAGGATTTGAAATCTGATTTTTTGGTGATTAGTGCAATAAAAGTATTATTGAAGTCCTTAAGCATAAAGCCTTCGGACCTTGATTCCTCTACCACTTGGAGGAGATCAGTAGCAATGATATTCCATGTCTTTTGAAAAAATAATGCAGGGAAACCATCAGGGCCTGGTGATTTATCCCCACCAAGATCAAACAAGGCTGATTTCATTTCCTCTAAAGAAGCTGGACTAGAGAGCATCTTATTCTGGGCCTCTGAAATACACCTGGGAATAAGATCAAGCATTTCCCCATTATTATACGCCAACATTCCCTGTTGTGTGAAAGTGTTTTGAAAATAGTTTACAGCTTCTTGATTAATTTGCTACTGCTGATTAAGGATTGTCCCATCACTAGATTCAATTTAAAAAAATTTATTTCGAGCCCTTTTAACTCTAACTGATTTGTGGAAGAATTTTTTGTTCCTGTCCCCCTCCTTTAACCATGTCTCTCTCGACTTTTGTCTCCAATATATTTATTCCCTTGCGAGAATTTCCTTGTATTGCTTTTGAAGAATTTGTTCTTCTAAAAACATAAACTCATCCATGCCCTAGCTGATAATTTGCTCATTAAGTAGGTTCAAATTCTGTTCTACATTATATTTTTCCACAAAAATATTATGAAACACATCTCGGTTCCATAATTTGATTTGTTCCTTAATAAATTGAAGTTTTTTGAAAAAGATAACGGATTTATTACCTTCCATGCTATGAGCATTATGCCACCATCGCTCAATGTTGCTGTAAAAATCATCAACCCTGAGCCACATGGCTTTGAATTTGAAAGGAGATCACTCTGGGGCAGCATCCTATTGAATATTACAAATAATTGGGTAATGATCCGAGCCTTTTAAGGGTAGAATATCTATTGTACATATTGAATTGCATTCTTCCCAGTGACCAGCAAGAAAGAACCTATCCAACTTCTCAGATATATTTAAAAAACCACTGCGCATGTTGGTCCATGTGTAATCTCCAGTTCTGAACTATAATTCTTCCAATCCATTGTCCATAACAAAGGCATCAAAATCTTTCTGACTTTTGCTCTGTCATCCTTTACCTCCTGATTTCTCTAAAGGGCTTAGTATAGCATTGTAATCTCCTCCAATAATGAATATTTCATCTTTTCTATCACCTAAAAACGTAGATATGTCCTTCCATAAAGCTTCCTTTTCCTTTGGATTATTAGGTCCATATATATTAAAAATATAAAATTTAGAAAGCAGTTGTTTAGAAGTCACCTCTACCCACTGCCAATTCATTGCTTGACTAATAAGAACAACACTAACTAAACTGGCAACCCATAAAAGTCCCATGCCACCAGAGGCACCAACAGCCTCTGAAAATGCACCATTCCATCTGGCAAATTTCTTGTGAAATAATATAATATATGCACCTTTTACTTTAGTTTCCTGTAAAAGAACAATATCTGCCCTCACCTGGTCAAGACCTCGCTTAAGCATATGAGAATTATCAGGGGCATTGCAGCCCCTAACGTTCCACGAGAGGATCCTCATTTCTTCTGGGAAAAGGCTATTACCTTTCCTGATCTCAACAGTGTTGTCTGGTCTGCTACACAACCAGCCTATTCAAGCTTTTCCTTAGTGGATTTGGCCCCCCATCTTCTTTTCATACCTAGTTTGGGTCTTTTTAGTTTTTATTCTGATTGGTGTAAGCCTTTGTGCTCAATAACATCAAGTGATTCCTCCATCCCAAGATAGTCATCCCCACCCTCATCACTGAAAAAACACATATTAGATGAGCATTCTGAAAGGTTATCCCCACTGTCTCTTGCCTCATTAAAAGAGCTCTCAAGGTTTCTAATAGGTGAAATTTTACCTTCTTGCATGTCACCCTCAATATCAAGATTTTCCCTGGACTCTTGGCATTTATCCTGCTCATCCTAAATCTTATTCAGTGCTTCAATAATTGGGAGGAATCTGACCTTATTTTGTGAGGTTTTGTGCTTACATTCTAAAATTTTTGGGGACTGCTATGCATTTGGGCATAGAAGGACACCATCTTCATTAAAACTTTCAACCACTGTCATCGACCCTGCTATCGGAATCAAAACTGATGGACTCTCCAAAAGTGGGGCTTTAAAAGTTGGTGCCAGGATGAAGTAATTCTCAGTACCCAAGCATAAAATCCTTGATTTTTGAGATGAGTCAATAAGAGGGGCAATATGGAGAGGTTTGAAGCTAGGATCAGCAACAACAGAGGGAGAGTGAATATCATCAAAGTTCACATGGGTCTGATATGGGGGATGTGAATTTGGGTAAGCAGCAGGAGAAAAAATATTCATAGGAGGAGTCAGATGGGGAGAATTCAGATGGGGAGAGGACCCTCTAATGGTTGCTCTTCCTTTAATGTTAACTGCTAGTTCATTCAAGTTAGCATTTTGAAGATAAGAGAAAAGGGATGGCTGGGAGGTTGGTCTCTTTTCTGATTCAACTTCCTTTATCATCTGAGAGATCGGTGTGCATGTAATGCCTTAAGTAGATAGGCAGCATGTAGGTTCATATTCCTTCCCCTTACCTATATTAAGGGTTTCATCTAACACTTTTCCAAATTCCTTCCTCCAAAGAGGTGAATCATTTTCCATCTGTGCAACAAACTGATCAGCTATCTCTGGCTTTGTGAGTCCTTTTTTTAGAGTCCTTCGCTCAAGTTCATCCAAGAGCGAGTCTTCAACTTGGCCTTTGTCCTTTCTAGGGTGAAAAACTCCCTCCCCCAAATTAGTGGTTCCCTCTGACATCATGTCCCCCAAAGCTATGGTTTTCTCCCATACACCATTTTCTATGCTAAGATTAATAGTATCAGGAATCAATGTATTTTCCTACAAATTAATCAAGATCTAGGGATGAATGGAAGCATCAGACTCATTGATTACTTCTTCCATCCTAATATAGGTCCCAATGCAACTTCCAATTAATCTGGGAGTGTCCTCTCCCCAATATTCCATAGGGAAGTTGTGCAAGCTTATCCAGGTCAGATATTCTCTAACTTTCTCTTCTTGTGGGTTGAAATTTGCTACCCAATCCCTTAGATATAGGCGCTTCCCATCAATCATGTAAGGTCCATTGTGTAAAATCCACCCCTTTTCTTCCTTTGTAGGGCAGATCCCCATATAGAAGCCATTGGGAAGGGTTTTGAGCTGACAATCTTTTCCCCATATCACTTTACTCGATGCTCTTATTCTGGAAATAGATGGCCAATGGCCTAACCACTTGAAGAAAAAAGCTTTATCTTTCAAAGAATCATTTACTGCCTTCCATTATGCATCTAAAATATTAAGAGTAGATAATATTCCATACCTGTTGTTATCCTTCAAAGGTTTGTCCTGATCCATAGTGCTTCTAACTTCTTTCATGGCTTTTGGATCCCTCGGTTTAAAAAACTTATGAGCGATTTTCTTGAAATCAAAGTTTTTTCCATCTGTAAATAACCCTGATTCTGCAAGCCATAGTGACCCATGTTCTCCCTTTGCCTACCATTCCAAGTTGGTTTCGGCCTCCATTGTAGGTTAAGGTTTCCCAACCAGGATTTGAGATTTTGGACAGTCGAATGAAACCGTGACTGTGCGCGCCTGTTGAGGGGCCACATTTTTCCATATTGGGTCTGATAAGAGAGGCCACCATGCTGCTTGAAGAAACTTTGATGGTTTTGAGTCTCAGTCCATTGATTTGCAGGTGACCGTTGTCTCCAACGCGCTTCCCGCTCATCGCGCTCCATGGAACAATGATCCAATGCCCCTTAATAGTAATATTATTATTAATAGAAATAATATATTAATATTACCATTTTAACATTGTCTATTTTTACATAATTATTTACATTGATTAAAAATAATAAGGAATTGAAATGTATATAAGGAATTGGTTAAGAAATTAATCATATAGTAAAATATATTCTACATTCATTTATTACATATATAGATTTATCAAATCTAATCATAGTGTTAATTGTATATCAATTAATATTGATGGTTCATTGACAATCGTGTTTAAGATGGTAATCACAATATTTGTATTTAAAGAAATATATATTAGACATACATCAATTATGGTTCATGACATTAAGTCACCTTTTTTTTTTTCTTTTTTCACGTAAGCTAAATATAGGAAGCTTTAGTTTGCATTTAATAAATTCTTTACATTTTATGTATGCATGCATTTAATAAATCTTTTATTTTATGCATACATTCTTAGGGTTTTGATCTCCTTTATTAAGGATTGATCTATTTGTAATTCTTATTCTGATTAATTCCTCCATTCCAATTTTTTATGCACTTTCTTGTTTGTTGATTTTATCTTGTACATGGTAGGTTATTTGCATGCATGTGATTATTGGGCTTGTGGAAGTTCACCATTCTTGAATTCTAACATGGTATCAAAGCTCCAGACCTAACGCTTCATGTTCATCTTTTAAAGGGTCCTATCTTGCAAGCTAAGGCTGAAATTTGGGGTTAGCTAAAAGATCTAGTCACTTTGACACAAACTGAGGTCACCATTGCTCTCAAAAGGGCCAAAAAACCCTAAATCCATATAAAATTTGTCAAAATCAAATACTGTAAATTTTTAATGGATGGCACACTTTCCAATGCATTTGTATGATGATGATGTCAACATTACATCAATAGCTAGCATGTAGGTTTAATTAAAATTTTCCAAGTTTTTTTTATGAAAAATAAACTTTTTTTTCATAATAAACTTTATTAAAAAAAGTCTTTTAAAAAGGGGGATTTTTGAAAAGTCAAAAGGAGGTATCCAAGTACATGCATGTAGTGATACAAGACCTGCACATGTAGGCGTTGATGTTAGTACACCTAACATTTTTTGCAACCCAAATTTGACAGTCGTCAACCCATAAACCAGTTTAACCCTTTTGTCATAAAAAGCAACTTGTAGTTTTTTTGTCGTAACTTAAGAAAACTGAGGCCTTTTTGGGAAAATGACATATCACCGAAAAGGTGATTCCAAGATGGAACTATGTTTGCAGGTTGAGTTTTTTAATGTTTCCATTTTATAAGGGTTTTTTTTAGTCAAAGTCAGGGGTTATGTGTTTCCTTCTCAGTAGCATAACTTGTGCATCCAAAATCTATTTTTTGAAAATGAATAGGCGTTGGAAAGGTGTTTCAGTGCTCTTTCTAGATATGAAATTAATTTGACCATAATTTTGACCAAGTACAAAGAGATCAGACATTAGTGCCTTTTTATGTTTTGCACTTTTCAACTTTCATATTTGTGCTAGGGTTTGGGTTCTTGTAGTGTGTGGGGTATATTTTCCTCTATTTCACATGGAAGAATCTTCCTCTATTGAGAGGCTTACTCCACACAATTATCACACCTAGAAGGCATATATGACCCACTTTCTCATGTCAGGGGGGTTGTGGTTTTGTTCGGATGAGGTTCAGCCTCAGTTGACTCACTCATTTGATGTCATGCAACATAAGAACAAAATGGATGAGGCAATGGGGTGATTTCCCTAAACATTTCTAATAGTCTTTTATTTCACCTCAAGGGTTGCACTACACCTTGGGACATGTGGACCAAGTTTCATGATCTTTTTGGCACCATTATTCAGTTTTGAGCCCTTCATATTGAGGCAGAGTTGACCTCTTTGGCACCTGATTCTTTTCCATCTATTGAGAATTTGTTGATGAAATTCAAATCATTGTTATCATTATTACAGGGTTATGGTAAGAACATAATAGATATCGAGTGTATATACCTGATTCTCTCTAGGCTTTAAGGTCCATTTCAGATATTTTCTTCTACCTTCTACTCCACCATGGATGCTTTGGGTCCACGATTTTCCATGCTAATGCAGGAGCATCTTGGGATCTTGGCAATCTTGCATCAACCAAAAATATTTGTTTTTTGTTTTCCTGATTGATTAGTATCTGAGTTTCTTTTTGCATTTGTTTAGTTTGGAACTTTTGCAGCTATGATCCTTATGGCATGTTCATTTGGTTACTTCGTGCATGAGATCTTACAGATTCTTGGTGGGATTGTATTGTTCTTCATGTTTTCCAGCCATTTTATGTTTTCTAGTCTCTCGAAGGAATTTCCCAAACGGCAAAGCTTGAATACTCATTTCTCGATGATATTACATTTATGGCCGACCTACTTGAGGGATTGTGATTATTATTTCTTTCATTGGAAGTAGATCTTGATGATTTGGATCCCGACCTATTATTTTGTATTACATTTTCTTTTTATTGGGAAATGTGATCTTTCTAGGTTGACCTAGCGCCCGCAAAGGCTTTATAAGCTTCAAAATTTGTTCCTAAAGGGGCAACTCTCGTAAGATTATCTTGTTGTAGTTGAATGTTAATGATGATTTAAGAAATTCTTATTATAATCAGACCTATATGCCTAGCATGTATGAATTCATGTTGCAGATCCATTGTATATGATTTTCTCATAATAAAGAAGGCTAATCTCATATTTCTCTTTGTTGTTACTTATTGTTTCTATTGTGGGACTTATGTTGCACAAGGATTGGACATGTCTCTTTGGTTTCCCTTTGTCCTTTACTACACCAAGTGGTATCAGAGAGAGTTTTCGGTTCTATTGAAGTAGATCGTAGTTCTTGAGCTTGTGAAGTCCTAGATTTATTTGTTGTGGAGTGGCAGGGAATATCTGACTCACAATTGTAGAGGATTTGTGTAAGATGGATCGTAGAGGAAATACTAGATGTAGAAGGAGAGATGTAGATCCAGTTGTGTTGGTTATGTTGATAAAAATTGCATCTAGGTTAGAAGTTGTGGATACGACCCAGAGAAGAGGTTGACATATTGAGGATGTAAGTGATGAATAAGAGGAAATAAATGAAGAAGCAATTGAAGGAGGTGAAGAGAAACCTGAACCTAAAATTGAACAAGGAAATGATAGATTTATAAAATCCCTAACTAGAGTGAATGCAAGACCACATTTCAATCCACCTGATTATGATGGTAAACTACATTCAAATGAATTTTTAGATTGGATCACAAAGATGGAAAAATAGTTTGATTATGAAGCTAAAGATGAGGATAATAAAGTGAAGTATGCTTGCACAAAGTTGAGAGGACATGCGTCTTTATGGTGGGAACATTTGCAGACTAGTAGACAAAGAAGAGGCAAGGATAAAATTAGATCATGGGATAGGATGGTGAACAAATTGAAAGCTAAGTTTTTACCTGCTGAAGTTTTTTTAGAAAGTTGCAGAATCTAAAGAAAAAGGATCTTAGTGTGAAGTAATATACTGAGGAATTCTATAGGCTGGATATCATATATGGTCATACTAGTGATGATGTTTTAAGATTTGTGAGGTACTTATGAATGGTTTGAGGATATCAATTCAAGATGAGATTAGTTTAGAGAAATTGCAAAGTATAGATGAAGCTTATCAATATACACTAAAAGATGAAGAGAAGTTGAACAAAAGGCATGAACAAAGACAAAGAGGAGGAGGTGGAATATTTCAGAGAGGGATAACCTCGTGAGGTGGAAGATCTTATTCAGATCAGAACAAAGGAAAGAGTGAGTTCAAAGAGGAAAATTCATACCGAAGAGATGACAGAAACTTTCAGGGAGGAAGTGGATCAGGTAGCTATAGAAGGGCGGACAAAAGAGTGTTTATAAGAGGGTGAACCCACAATAGTGGGTTACACTTTTTTAGAGGAAGAAATTCCTCATGAAATCCATAAGGGGGAGGATTTAGTCAAGTACTTTCGATAGAAAGTACTTGATTTTTCGATCGAAACATTCTTATTTTCAATCAAAACTACCTTTTTTGCTTAGTTTTGATCGAAACTAACTAGTAAAAATTTTACTATAGTTTTTACCCATATTCATGTTAAATTAAGAAAGTACTTTTGATAGAAAGTAGTTTCGATTGAAACTACTTTCTATCAAAACCCTCTCAATAGAGGCCATTTGCAGAGGCTAACAAAAATCTACAGTTTTCATGGCTTCAGGGCTCAAGCACAGGGCTCAAATGGAAGAATAGGGAGATGTCCTTTTGCACCGCACAAGCACTCTGAACAAGTTTTCTAACGAATATAGATTTGAGATTTTTTGAATTAATTAGGTCAATGTTTTTTGACCTCCATCAAATGTAGGTTTTTTATCCAATATAAACCTCCAAGTTTGACATTCAATGAAAAATAGTAGAAAAGAGAAAAAAAAATTTGAAAAATAACAATGTGCTCTGGCTTCGAGTCTATTTTCTATCAAAAAAAAATTGAATTTTGATAAATACACAAGTTATAAGCTATGCAGTCAAGATATGTCAAAATTACGGTTTACTCTACTTCAAACGTTCATAAAATATGCAATAATTATGATAATTTCATCAAACCAATTTCATGCCCTCCGTATGGATATTAAAAAACCAAATTTGAAAGAAGCGCATTGATATCTATTTTAGAAAAAAAATAATGCTCTATGAAGTCAATGTAACTTTTTGAAAATGACGTTTTCAACAACATAGCAGTTTTAGTGGGAGAAAAAAAAAGCCATTCAAATCAATTCAAAAAAAAGAAAAAAATATATTTAGAATCTAGACAGAAAACCCTAAAAGACTCTAGTTTACTCCATCTTCTGATTTTAAATGGTTTAACGACAATATGCATCCAAATCTAGAAGTTTTTTTCAAAATGTAGACTTCAATGTCCGTTTAGGCAAAAAAGTGTAACCCACTATTGTGGGATCACCCAGGAACATGTTTTAAGTGTGGCGGAGAAGGACACTAGGCCTTTGAGTGTACTCAAGGTAATTATGAGAAAAGGATATAGAATAAAGAAAAATCTACTTATGTAGAGAAGGAAACTACTGAATCTTTGAATCAATGAGAGGATCGTGAAACCCTAATGTTAAGGAGAGTTCTATGTCATGAGGAGAAATAACAAGAGTCATTGTTGAGAAGAAGTTTGTTCAAGACAAGATACAAGGTAGAAGGAAAATAATGCAAATTTATCATTGACAGTGGTAGTTCAGATAATCTAGCTTCCAAAGAGTTGGTTGACAAACTGAAGCTGCAAATATTGAAGCACCCGAAGCCTTATCAGATAGCATGGATAAAGGATGATAGTAAGGTACTGAGAAGTGAACAATGCCTAGTTAAATTAAAGATAGGATCTTATCATGATGAAGTTCATTGTGAAATTATGCCTATGGATGTGTGTCATATCTTGTTGGGTAGACCGTGGCATTATGATAGAAAATATTTGCATGGTGGAAGAATGAATAGGTATACTATTGTTGCAAATGGGATGAAACAAGTATTATTGACTATGATAGAGACTCCTAAAAATGAGGATTGCACCAATGTTAGATTTTATTTGGTTTAAGGAAGGAAATTATTGGAAGGCTTGAAGAGTGTGTTAGGAATAACAGTCCACCCACACACCTGAGAGGGGGGTGAATCAGTTGTGAGACAGATTATTAAACATTAAACATTATAAACAAAAAACTTTAATCCAAATGATAAAATATTAAATGCAACACCATATCACAATCCTTTATTGTCGATGAAACCCTATTAAAGGTAAAACCCCAGTGGGAATTAGCGCCCATAAATAATGTACTGAGAGTATAGTATCTCTGCTAAAATATTTAGCCATGTTAGGAGCTTATTAATGCATTATAGTACATAGTTGTTGTTAAAGTACATACCTTGTTAGGATTCAAGAGTAACAGTAGCCTCACTGCCAGGCACACTGCCTAATTAAGGTTAAATCCACCCTTAGGACTTAGTGTTTGAAATACAAGTGTATATAAGAAATATACAATCTAGTGAATTGTCTGATAGCAACTACCTTTTCTTAATCAGTTCCAATGAAGTCTCTTAATCACATCCTCTACTCTACATCCATTAGACTTTGCATAACCAAGCTCACAACTTCCACACTTCGCTATTACCACACTTCCATAAAGCAAAACAATCTTTCTTTTATACAGATTTACAATAAGCAAATAGGTTGGCCAATTAAGAATTCCCCAATGCACAAATAATTACTTAACCCCTTGCTAAGATACACACAATACCTATAAAAAGTTGACATCAATTACAATTCATAAAATATAATCTAAGATTCGTAATCCACACTCGCATTCCACAATGTACGCTACATCTCTGAAGTCGGCCCCTAATAGGTCTTCTCCAGAACACATGCCAAAACTAAGGTTACCAAGAGTCCTATGACCCAAGAATCATAAAAAAAATTCCTCAACATGTCTCCTAACCTTCCCCAAGCTCGCATATCACGAATCCTTATCGTATGTAATTTATCCTCAAAACACAGAGACTAACTCTGTTAAAGATCGTTGTCACAGTCCAGTACCCAATCTTCACTAAAACATTTATAACTCACTCCATCTGCAATATTAATCCATGCGACCTTAGACATAAGATCACAACACATTCTTGTACACATCACCATCTTTGCTCATTCTGAAACAACCGTATAGTACTAATACACTTCTGCCAGTCATCAAGAAATAGTAATAACCAGTATGTTCTTCCTTCATAGAAACATATGTTGACATCAGTGAAAAAACATGAATGCCAAAAAAAACAACATAAAACAATTCCAAAAATATCCCCCTTTGCATTGATGGAAACATATGGGAAAATCCATCAACCCAAAAGTAATCACTCTCAATACTATCTTCTCAATATCCTCAACACAACTCTCCCTAAAGCAATAGGGATTTTCTCATAGAATCTCTCCCCCTTTTACAACAATCGCAAAGGGTTCCATAACTCTTCTTCTTTCCTCTACAAGGTGTATCTTTTTCAAATCTTCATGTCCACCAAAAAATAGGTGCACAATCACTCAAATTTTGTCTATTATGTTTCTGTGATCACTCCCCCTTAGGAATAGATCCATACATCAAGTCCACAAAATGATATAGCTCTAAAATCCACTAGACTGATGTATTTCTACATCAATTTAGTTCTCGCAAGGAGTGGATCTCACCCCAAGAATACCTCTGAGATACTCAAGGCATCCTTTGGCAAAGGTTTTGTAAATCTATCTTCTATATGTTACTTTGTGCTGAAATACTTCACTCTAATCTAATTTTCTGAAACCTTGTTCTCATGAAATGATACTCGATGGAAATATGTTTTGTCTTTGAATGCATAAATGGATTCTTTGGCATATTCATTGTACTAGTGTTATTACAATGGATAACCACTGGCTCATCGAATGTTATCTCAATATCCTTTAACATATGCTTCATCTAAATAATCTGTGTGCAATTTATGGTAGTAGCAACATACTTTGATTCAGCAGTAGACTAAGCTATACAATCCTTCTTTTTACTTAACCAAGAAACCAATATTTTCCCAAGAAAGAATGCACCACCACTTGTACTCTTTTTGTCATCAACATTTCTTGCCCAATCAGCATCAGTATAAGCACACAAATCAAAATCATCAAATTTCTTATACCATAAGCCATAATCAAGTGTTCCTTTCAGATATCTAAATATTATGTTCACAGTAGAAAGGTGTGTCTCTTTAGGATCTTCTTGATATCTTACCAGAATTCCAACTGCATTAGCAATATCTAGTCTGGTGTGAGTCAGATATTATAAGCCTTCAATCATCAATCTGTACTTTGTCTGAAAAAATGTTGATCCGTCAGTAGTAGTAATCTTGTGACCAGTAACCATAGGTATTCCAATAGGTTTACAATCTTCCATTCCAAACTTTTTCAGCATTTCTTTAAGATATTTAGTCTGAGAAATTTAAAAACCATTCTTGTTCAGATTAATTTGCAGTCCAAGGAAAAATTTCATCTCACCAATCATTCACATATCAAATTCATTTTCCATTTCCTTATAAAATTTTTTACTCATTACATCATTTCCTCCAAAAATGATATCATCAACAAAAACTTCAACTATTAGAATTCCATCTTAACTAGTTCTTAAGTACAAATTACTATCTGCATTACCTTTCTGAAACCAAGACGAAGTAGATACCTATCCAATATTTCATACCATCCTCTAGGTGCTTGTTTCAGTCCATACAAAACCTTCTTCAACTTTAAAACTATATCCTCATCTTCTGTCAGAGGAAATCCATCAGATTGTTCAATATATACTTCCTCTTCTAGATATCCATTCAGAAATGCATATTTCACATCCATATGATATACTTTGAAGTCTTTGTGTGCATAATAAGCAAGAAATAATCTTATAGACTCAAGCCTAGCAACACGAGAAAATGTTTCTTCAAAGTCTATACCTTCTTGTTGCGAGTAGCCTTTACAAACCAGTCTTGCCTTATTTCTTACAACCATTCCTTCTGCATTCATCTTGTTTCTGAAAAACCCACTTAGTGTCTATAACATTCTTATCTTTAGGTCTAGGAACCAATTCCCAAATGTTATTTTTCTTTATTTTTTCCAATTCTTCCTGCATAGCCTTGGTCCAAGATTCATCTCTACATGCCTCATCATTAGATTTTGGTTCAACTTGAGAAATCAAACAAAATTTCATTTCTTAATCTCAATCTTGTCATCATTCCTTTATTTGCATTGCCATAATTTGATTTTTAGAATAGTTTTTCTTAACATACCTCGGAGTCTTAAGAATTTTAGTAGGATCATTTGATTCATCTTAACATACCTCGATCTCATGTTCAATCTCAAAAGGTTCTTCTTGATCTGCAGTAACCTCCTTGATCTATGTAGTCTGGTTACAGTCATATTCTTTCTTGAATCTGAAACTTTTCATCAATCCTCACATCAGCGCTTTCAATCATCTTTCTCAATCTTAGATTGAAACATTTATAGGCTTTTCTCTTAGTGAAATAAACAAGGAAGATTCCTTCATCAATTCTAGAATCAAACTTTACTATCTCATCATCTCTTTTGATATAGCATTTACTACAAAATATTATGAAGTATTTCACAGTAGGAGTATGATTAAATCATAATTCATAAGGAGTCATATTTGTACCTTTTCTAATCTGAAATATATTCAAAGTATACACAGTAGTACCAACAACCTCTCTCCAATGAACATGTGATCCATTTCCTTCCAGCAACATGGTTCTTGCAACATCTAATATTATTATGTTTCTTCGCTCTGTTATCCCATTTTTTTGTGGTGTCCTAGGAGCATATGTTTGTCTACATATTCCATGCTCTTCGCAGTAGGTAGTAAACAAGTCTGAAGTAAACTCTCCACCTCTATCTGATCTCAAACATTTTATCTTTAAACCTGATTCATTCTATTGATGGGACTTTGTGACCGGCCTTGTAACCAGGGTATAAGTTGTCACCGGGTACCGGAGTACCGGCCAACTTTGCCTGTAGAGGTTTACCGAAGAATGAATTCTCCTAGCCTCCAAGCACCTGGTAGTCGGGTCTCGATGGTGCGGGGGGAGCTAAGTTAGGTAGGTGACTATTGTTTGAGGGGATAGCTGGTTTTTACTCATCTTATCCAGGGATTTCAAAAGGGGGTGAGGTTTCCTGCAAGCATCTTAGATTTACCAAAGAAATATCAAAAGATAGATCAAAGTTAGAGTATATTTCTACTTATAGTCATGCAATACATATTCATACACCGACAATGTGCCAATGCAGAAAAACAAATCTAAATACTGGATACACAAGGAGTCGATGATTCATATGCATTCAATAGAAAAGGGAGATGAGATTATTTAACTAACTGCAAAATACCAGAGCAAAGGACATAGGAAAACAAACTGCACAAAAGATGTTCATTAACTTTGGAGATCAAAACAACAAACAACATAGGGCCACAAGTTTCTCTTCCTTCTTTCATTAACTTAAAATGGTTCCAGCATCATGGCGAGTACATTCATGGCTCCAAGGGAGCATTAAGCTACTGAGAACAGATTGAGAGTAAACTTCTAACTACAAAGAACATGAAAATGCTATTGCTATTGCAATTGGACTACAAAATCTTCAATTTTGATGACCCTTGTTAAGGCATCGGTCTTATTATTTATAGACAAAATTGACCTAATCTACCTGTACACTTGCTAAAAAAAATACAATATATGTGGTTGGTACTACCTGCACCACTTACAATCATCTCAGGATGTACAGAACTCTGACAAGATAGAAGAAGAAGAAAGGGGAGAAATCTAGAAGAATCGGCCTAGAGAAGATGGCCATGGTTCTTGTAGAAGAAATTTTCTTATCCTAGTAACATAGGCCATATGCCTCATTAATGCTAATTGAGGCTCCTTGTCTTTGAGGTGCGCTAGGTAATAAATATGGGAGCGGCACCTGGGGGAATAAGAAGACATCTGTTAGAACCGTCTCATCTGCCTGAACTGTCATTAGCTGGATCACCTGCATTCTGACCCTTATTAATTGCTGACAGTGATCGGTCGGCTCCAGGGAACCTTAACGTAGATTGCTACAAAAGAATACAAAACTAGGACCCAAAATTCCAAAGTTTGGGAGCTTACTCTCAAAGAATAACCTCTTCAAAAAATTTCCCTGCTAGCAGAAATATCCGGAGACTAGAAGACTTCACTTCTCTTTATATTTTTGGAATGTCTCCAAAATCTGGAGAATTCCCTCTTTGTTTATCTCCTTTATACAATCACGGTATTCCTTGGCTGCCTCCAAGTGATCGGCCACATCCCGGGTCCCCTCTTTGAACTCTAAAGACATCTACGCTGCATTGTGGGCTTGGAGCACCATACAGGTGAGAGGCAACATCTTTGCTCTGTCAAAATCTTTGGGGGTCCAAAACTATGCCTCCATTATTTTGTCAAATTTACTCAAAACAAAATCCACTGGAGTGCATGTCTCGGTGCTAAAGGGATCGACCACCAAAACCCTTGTGATGAATGTCGCATATGAATTTAAAGAATTTTGTATCACTAGGAATTTATCCTTCAGGGCCGCTACCAGTTGCTTGCTCATCTAAATTTTTAGACCAAGTCTAGAGTGTTGGGCCCAGAGGAACCTGAAATCCTCATCTCCCAAAATTCTTGTCTCTGTGACAGCCTATTCCCTAAAACCTCATTATCTCCTCCAACTCGCTCTTCCATTCTTCATATTTTTTCATCTCCCCCTCCCACTCAGCAATAGCGCCATTTACCTAACCCAAGATGTTACTACCTTGGTGGAGGTACGAGAGTGTAGCTATTAGGAAATGCCTTACGGCTCCTACCTGCTCAGCTACCCAATCATCTATGGCCTGTTCTTTCTTTTTCATTATTCTCAGTACATCTATATCACCCTACGGAAGCGGTGTTCCAGATGTGGAGGCCTCTAGAGGAATCATAGCCAATCGTTGTGTCAGTTCTGTGAGAAGCCTGAGGAGATTATCATTCATTTCTTTTTCCTCCTTCAGCTTATGGGCTTTCTTATCATACTAGGCCTCAATTGCTCGGCTTACTTCTCTCAACAGGTCTAGTTCCCCCTATTTATCTCTCCTCCCAAGAGGTACCTCTGTGATGGTGTATTTTGCAGCTCCCACTGCTGCTTCTTCTACATATGGGGGAGGTGTCACTACTACTGCGACGGTGTTTCCTCTCGGACCAGTCCAAATAGTATGGAGGGTCTGGGCCTTCTTAGAATTTTGGGCGTTCTGGTTCTGAGTCATCATCTTGGCCAGAGAGAGAGGGGATATAACTGTTCCCGGGGCCATTCTCTTCTTTGATTCCACTAGCCATTGTGGCAGGAGGGGCGGTCTTATTGTTAGGTCCTAGACACTTGGGTCCTCTTTGGGGGTCGGTTGTGCTTCCCTGGCATCTTTAGTCACTATGGACTCCTTTTATTTTTCCTCTAGGTTTCCCACTTCTCCCACCTCAGTGGTATCTGTCTCCATATTTTTAGGGTTCTCCCCCACATTTTTTTGTTGAATTCCTTTAGCATTCTCTATCGAGACATTCTCCTCCGGGGGCCTATTTTTGGGAGGGGGCAAAGGTGTCTGACCTGGGTCTGACTGTTGCACTGCGAAGACCACCTTGCCAAATGTCATATTCTGGGGTAACTGATCACCCGAGGTGTCTGGAGGCATTTGGAGCATGATGAATGATGGTACATTTGTTCTCAAAGGTCCGATTTCCCCAGTCATAGTGGGTTGCTCCTCTTGTATCTGCCTCTCTTCTATCTCGGTCCCCGGGATCGGTGTTTCTTCCGCACCTAGTGTTCTTTCCTGTTCTTTATCCTGAGTCTCTTTTTCGGGGCAACTTATTTTTCTTGCCTTTCCCCTTCCTCAAGAATGTTTTTTACCTCTTGTGTGGTGATCTCTTCCACCGCCCTCTCCACATCTTCTTGTAAACTCACAAGGTCATCAGTTTGGAAGATGTCATAAAAACTGTCATGGGGAGGGGAGGCCTTCGGATGATCTTCTATTTCAGGGGAGGAAGGGATAATCTCCACAGTAATATTTTCTGATGGTCTAGGTCTTGCATTTGTGCTTGGTAGAGGATTATCCTCTCTTTCCTTCCTTTTCCTTGTTTGCAGTGGGGCCCCATCAACCAGAATAGTTGTACCCTCATCCTCTATCTCTACCGCCCGACTCGTGAGTATTGCAAGTGAATGGGAGCCTGCAGGAAGGTCAGATCTCACTGGAGCGACCAGGAAACTGAGGGAAAGTCTGGCACTGATCATTTCACTCAGCTGTCAAGACGACTCAAGCTAGGCATGAATTTGTTCCATTATAGGGGCTGGAGCCAAGGATGGGTCCGGGGCCAGGGTGCTCTCTTTTGTTTTCCCCTTATCTCTGCTTTGTCCTGTTGTTCCAGAGCCTGAAGCGTATCCCCGCAAAAATTGGACCATCTCGACAGGTGCTCTTTTTGAAAACCCATGAAAAATATTCATGACTCCGCTTCACCACATCCTTAGTGATGTCTTCTATTGTCAAAATTTCTAGGTTGTCCCAATCCACCAGAGGGAGACCCATCTTGTCAATCCCTTTAGATTTATATTACGGGTCCTCCATGGGCCCGATATCTGAGAAGTCCTTTGGAAAGGTCTAGAGACCCATGTGCTTCATCATTCCCTTTGTCATCTTCTCATAATGTCGACTCCAAACCTCAAAGTTGTCTTGGAAATTTGCCCAAAAATATTCTATTTGTGGCTCACAAGACACTGACGCCCAAGGTAATGCCAGATTAATTTTTCCTAGCGGATCAAAATTGCTCTACACCAAGTAGAACTCTGCCATCCCCAAACTCTTTAATTCATTATCGGCCTCTTTGGCCGCTTCAAGGATGCAAGTATAATTCTTGCAAGTGATCGGGAAGGGGATGGAAGTAACCTTCTTGATCCCATATTATGTATGGACCTCTAGGATCTTCATGCAGTACTCCATCAAAATAATCCTATCCCCGCAGTGTTTGGGCAATAGGTAGGGCTTGCTGGAGAACTCGGTCACCCAAATATATGAATATTGTTCAAATTGAATGAAATAATGGTTGTAGGAACTCACCAAGGCCATGGCCTCCTTTGACAGCCAGTAATCGACATCTCGAGTGGGTATCAAAACATTATAGTTGTATTTTTGAAAAATAGAAGCACTTCCATTGTAGACTGGTTTAGCCTTCTGAGTAAGTGGTTTGGGGTCATGTCAAGCACCTTGAATGGGTCCCTAACTTAGATCTGGCTTTTTCCCCCTGTTCTGCCCCATTTCCACTTTTTCCAACCTATTTCTGACACCCTAGACTGAAAAATTGGGACTTTGACCTCAAGTTCAAGGTCAACCTTTTTGGGTGAAGGTCGACTTTGACCTTGACCTAGGTCATAATCAACCTTTTTCAAGCCCAGGGTTCAAAATCCATAATTTTAGGGTTCCAGATGTCAGGCTTTGGAAAAAGTTAATTCACGCTTCTGGGCCGGTTGTTTCGGTCTTCGAAACAACAAATCTTAAATCATATTTAATATAGGTCCTCTTCTATGGGTATAGGTCTAATGGGAATTTAATTCTCCTATGTAGGTCTCTCTAGAAGATTGCCCCCTAGCTTCATATATAAGGAAGCTTTCTCCTCTCATTTTCTCTAACCATGAAACCATAAGCTAAGACTCGAACTATAAGCAAGAGAAATCTAAGACAAAGAATTGAAGAGTGAGATCTAAAGGTGAAGAAGCAAGATTTGAAGCAAGCCAAGTAGCCATTGAATCATTCATCCATTCTCAAGCATTCAAGCACTTTTCAAGCATTCATTTCATCAAGGAGATCCATTGGTGGCCATTGAAGAATTCAAGCTCAATGGAGCCCTCTTGTTGAAGATTTCCCCATCCATATTTCTCTAAGCCTCTTCCTATTCAAAGATCCATTCAAGATTGGTGTTGAAGATCTACAAGCAATTGATTTGAGACATCCTACATTCTACATTCTATGTCCATTTGGTGCATACATACTTGTGGATTCACGGAGTCAAATCCGCCACAAGGGCTTCTACAAGAAAGGTGAATTTTTCCATTTACTTTTTTTTATTTATGCAAATTCAATTATACTTTGAGGTTAATGCCAAAACTAGGGTTTGACCAAGGCAAACCCCTCCCCCAACAAACAAACCATTTTTCTTGCAGGTACATGTTTCAAATAGCATATTAGAGTGCAGATTCAGATACCCTTTTTGGAAAACTTTCAGGATCCAAAAATAGATTTCTTGTTGGAGAATTTTTAGGTCAATTCTGCAGAATTGGAAATTCTAGGTCAATTATGACATTGACTTGAGGGTAAAAATCAAAACTGTGTCTAAATGGAAAAATATTTCTGGGTTTTGTTCATCTCTGCGTTTCTTTCAGATCTGGTCTTAGATTTTCTAGATACTAAGTGCAGACCCCCAAAAACAACATTCTTCAGATCTACAACATTTCAACGTTAGTACTTTTCTCCTATCCATTTCAATTAAAGTTCTTAATATTTCTAAACCTATCACACATTCAAATAAATAAACGAGTATTTAATATCTTCCTCTTTGCTCTTATTTCCAAATGATTGATTCATTTATGCATTGATCCTTCCTTTTGGGTTAATCAATTTGGATCCTTCATTTGTATATCTAAGGATAAAAGGAGAGCATCTTATTTACCCCCTACATTTCAAATTCATTTTATGTCATACAAAAAATAATTCTTTAAATGTAAGATAACATAATTTTCATATCTAAATGTTATATTTCTTATCTTACATTTTGGTGAACCCGCGATAGACAACTCTTTCTTTTTGGTGTTAGATTTACATCTTTTATGTTAGGTCTTTCATGCATATTAGATTAGCTTTCTTTTATGTTCTTGAATTTACATTTCAAAAATTAAAAATCAGAATCTTGTGCATTGCATTGGTGTATGAGCTTTACCACTTCTAGTCCTACTTATAGTATCCTGGTTAGAAGAAGTCGTAGACTTATGGGTTCCTTTGATCCTGAGTCTTCCTCTCCTTTCCTTAGGATCCTAGATGACAATTTTATTACTCATGATTCCAATCCTTTTATGGATCATAACTCTTCTCACTCATCTCATGATGAGGATGATGCTTTAAGAGTTCCACCTGAACAAGTGCAAAAACTTTCAACCGAACTTGATAAATTGGGAAATTGGCTTATTCAAGAAAACCATACTCAAGATTATATCCAAGCTATAGAGGCTCTTAAGAAATTCCTTCGTGGTATTTTTCAAGGTATTAATCTCTTGCATGGTATCACTCATATTGTGCATTTGAATGTTAAACCTTTAGCTCTAGAGGCTCAAGATCTATGATTCACTCCTCCTGTCACTAGTGAGGGACCTTCTTTTGTTCCTTTGCCTAGAATTCCTACTTATACTCCTCCTTTGATGACTACATCTCTCCCAATTTCATCTATTCCTGTGAGTGTTCCACTGGTATCTCTACCTACCTCACAACCTGCATATCATAGTGTTCCTTTTACTTATTCCAATCCCCTTTCAACTATGGTTCCAAGTGTTCCACCAGTTGTGTCTTCCATTACTACCGCTTCCTACACCTTTCCTAGTGATCCTAATATTTCTATGCCACCTACGTCTTCTAATGATTCCACAATTATTATTTTGGCTCAAACTATGTCATCTTTACAACAACAACTTGCATCCTTAACTCAATCAAAGTTTAGCATTCCTACATGTAACATGGGTAGTCCTTTATCCTTAGACATTATTCGTGCTACTGTCCCTCAGCAGGCCGATATGCCTTGTCTTGAGAATTATAATAGTAAAGGTGATTCTGTTACTCATGTTAAAACATTTCAAATCCTTTGTAGTGATTATGCTCATGACCATAGGATTTTAGCTAAGTTTTTTGCTAGGACTTTTTTTTATAAGGCTTTGCAATGGTATTGTTCTTTACCTCCTTATTCTATTGATTCTTTTCCTAAACTTGCTAATACCTTCATCCAACAATTTCAAAATAACATTAGTCCGCAAGTTTCCTTAACTGATTTAATGCATTTTAAACAAAACATTAAGGAAAATTTGACTAATTTTATTGGTAGATTTAAGAATTTGTATGCTCAAATTTCTTATCATGTTCCTGATATTAATATTCCGCTTATGTTTATTTCAAATTTACAAAAGCATATTAGAGATAAGATTTTGCTTACTGAATTTACCTCTTTTCAATAACTTTGTGCATCACTTCGTCATTATCAATTACAAGTGAGCCAATTTGAGAGAAACACTCCAATGGCTCTTATTCCAGTTGATAAGATTGACACTTCTCCTAATCCTAATAATTTCAAAAACCCAACAACTATATCAAGATTAATAAACAAATGAATGCGGTTGCGGATCAAGTTGTTGTTGCATCTCACAATGCAACTTCTGCATCCACTACTTTTTGTATGAATCGTACGTTTACTCCTCTCTCTGAATCTTTACATTCCATTATGATTAGGTTGTTAAGTGCTAATATGATTACCTTTCCTCCTATTAGACCTCTCCTTTCCACCAGGATAGCATCAAAATCCTTTGATTCTAAAGCTTTTTTCCAATATCATCGCCATAATGGCCATGATACCAAAACATGTTATTCTCTAAATTATAAAGTTCAAGACTTAAGCGATTCTAATCCTTTATCTGTTGATAATTTTGATGGTAATGGGAACCAATATGTCTCTCCTCCTAATCAAAACCTTCAAATCTATACGAATCCTTTACCTACACGTGATACTAATACCATCGCTCAACCATCTTCTGTGGATATTGTTTACGATTCAAAGATGGATGATCTTAATCACATTGTTAAGCATGTGGAGTGTGTTGTTTCACCTCAACCTACTATTCAAGATCCTTCGCGTCCACCTCAACTTCAAGTTCCACCTAAACCTCATAAACAAACTAAGGCTAAACGACCTCAGGAACTTTCAATTACCTTTGATGATTCTAAGACTATTAAGGCTCCTGGTGGTCCCCTTTATATTTATGCTAGGATTTCTAAGATACCTATGCATGGTTGTCTTGTTGATCCCACATCTTTAATAAATTTTATTACTAAGGAAAACCATTTTATGAAAAACCTACAACGTGATTGTTATGATCCATCGGATGCATGGATCCCAACTTGTAATAGTTTTCTCTATCCTGCACTTGGTTCTATTAACTTGCATGTTGAACTTTGTGGCAAGGTTGTAGATACTACCTTCATTATCGTTCCTACTTCTGATAAATTTCAAGTAAAATTTGGTTTACCTTGAATAACTAATATGCATGCTATTGCTTCTCCTATTCATAAATGTCTTAAGTTCATTCATAATGGAGAAGTAAAAATAATTAATCATAGTTTGTATCAACCTTCTAGGCCTAGATATTGTACTACTCTTGATTTCTTTTGGCCTTCATTAGGATTCATGTCCTCCTCACCCTGACAACCTTTTTCGTTCATATCAAACCTATAAACATCACAAGATATTCGAGTTAAGCATGCCTCAGATAGATCTTAACTGTGGTCTTTTTCCCACTCCTTCTATACCTCCTTTATCCATTAAAACTAGCTCTATTACTCAAACTCCCAGTGTCATTTCTCAACCTACTACAAATCCTACCAATCATCCTATTGAACCTGTAAAGGAACTAGTTGTTATTCCTCCTAGTTCTCCACATGTGTCAAACAAAGAAAAACATAACAAATCTGCTTGTTGTACTTGTGCTATTATTTGTAAATTTTTTCCTTGTGTAGTCCACTTGGATCTGTGAAATGGTAGCACTGATTCTGTTTTGTCTCCCTATTATGCCCCATTTCCACTTTTTTCCAGGCTATTTTTGACACCCCAGACTGAAAAAATGGGAATTCGACCTCAGGTTCAAGGTCGGCCTTTTTGGTTCAAAGTCGACCTCGACCTTGACCTAGGTCACAATTGACCCTTTTTAGCCCCAAGGTTCAAATTCTAGAATTTTAGGGTTTCCAGATGTCAAGCTTTGGAAAAAGCTAATTCCCGCTTTCGAGTCGGCTATTTCGGTCTTCAGAATAACATATCTTAAATTATATTTAATATAGGTCCTCTTCTAGGGGTATAGATCTAATGAGAATTTAATTCTCCTATGTAGGCCTCTCTAGAATATTGTGCCCTAGTTTCATATATAAGGAATCTTTCTCCTCTCATTTTCTCTAACCATGAAACCACAAGCTAAGACTTGAACTATAAGCAAGAGCAATCTAAGACAAAGACTTGAAGAGTGAGATCCAAAGGTGAAGAAGAAAGATTTGAAGCAAGCCAAGTAGCTATTGAAGCATTCATCCATTCTCAAGCATTCAAGCACTTCTCAATTATTTATTTCATCAAGGAGATCCATTGGTGGCCATTGAATAATTCAAGCTCCATGGAGCTCTCTTGTTGAAGATTTCCCCATCCATATTCCTCCAAGCCTCTTCCTATTCAAATATCCATTCAAGATTGGTGTTGAATATATACAAGCAATTGATTTGAGAAATCCTACATTCTACATTCTACATCCATTTGGTGCATACATACTTGTGGATTCACGGATTCGAATCCACCACAAGGGCTTCTACAAGCAAGGTGAATTTGTCCATTTACTTTATTTTATTTATGGAAGTTTATTATACTTTGAGGTTAATTCCAAAACTGGGGTTTGACCAAGGCAAACCCCTCCCCCCAACAAAAAAACTATTTTTCTTGCAGGTATAGGTTTGGAATAGCGTATCGGAGTGCATATTTGGATACCCTTTTCGGAAAACTTTTAGGATCTGAAAACATATTTCCTGTCGGAGACTTTTTAGATCGATTCTACCCTAGGTCACATTCAAAAATTCTGGGTCAATGGTGACATTGACTTGAGGGTACAAATTGGAACTGTGTCTGAACAGAAAAATATTTATGGGTTTTGTTTGTCTCTGTGTTTCTATTCCAGATCCGGTCTCATATTTTCCAGAAACTGAGTGCGGACCCCTGAAAATAGCATTCTTCAGATCTGCAACATTTCAAGGTTAGTACTTTTCTCCTATCCATTTCAATTAAGGTTCTTAATCTTTTTGAACCTATCACACATTCAAATAAATAAATGGGTATTTAAGATCTTCCTCTCTGCTCTTATTTCCAAATGATTGATTCATTTATGCATTGATCCTTCCTTTTGGGTTAATCAATTTGGATCCTTCATTTGTATATCTAAGGATAAAAGGAGAGCATCTTATTTACCCCCTACATTTCAAATACATTCTATTTCATACACAAAACAATTATTTAAATGTAAGATAACATAATTTTCATATCTAAATGTTATATTTCTTATCTTACAGTAGTAAACAAAGGTATCGTTTAACCGGCAAAAATTGGGGAAGTTGGCTTCCCATTGAATGTGGGAAAAATGATCCCAAGGAGCACTCTGGCCATGCCTTATCCCAAGGATGCCCACTATAAATAAACCCTGGATTACGGGTCTCTGTTGTGTCAGTGCCCATAGAACATATGAAGTCATGTGGAACTTCGATGTATTGTTCAGCTGGAAGTCCACATGGTTGGCAATAATAGTTTCCCAATCAAATTTTTTCCCATTGGTTGTGATGTTGTACAAAAAATAGTACATCAAGGCTGAAAAATCTTGGGCATGTGGTTCCTCGAAGACCCGGAATAGGAAGACGATCCCTTCTTGTATGCTTTCCTTGAAATCTGTGTGGGGGATCTCCAACTTCATCTTCTTGTAATCTTTCTTCGGCATCTTCAGCCAATGGGTGTTGATATGTTGCTGAGAAGATTGTTAAACTTTCTTGAACTCTTGCAGTGACACGGCCCAGGAGATGACAATAGAATTGGCAAACTAGAGGATTCCTAGTCCTGAAGCAAAAGTGGTAGCGTCGAGGGACACTAAGGGTGTTGGGTAGCCCATTGGAAGGGAAGAAGCAAGTATAATAGACTAGATGGTTGTGTTGTAGTGTTTTTCTAGAGTGAGAATCAGCTCCAGGGACTTCACGGAGCAAGGGAAGCAGGCAGCTTTGATTATATCAGAGGTGGCCATGTTCTTGGCCATATTGTCTCCAGCGGAATGTTGATTGAACATTGTCCTGACCAGGCCCTGCAATTCGGCCCACGGTCCAACCTCTGTGTCGGTGATCAGTTGCAATTTGGAATCCACCTTAGATCTCATGATGGCACCATCCATCATATATTTTGCGGTGAGTGGGAGATTTTCTAGTGCTTTCTCGGCCCTTGTCTTGGTGGCCACCCTTGTTGAGGTGGACAGGAGTTTCAGACTTCCAGGAGGGGAAGATACCTCAAACATGTTTCTTGATGAATTATTGGTAACCTGCAAGACCGGACCTCCATTAATATAAATAATCAAATTTAACAAACTCCTGAATTCCAAAGATTTCATCACCATGTCGCACCTGTCCTCAAGAAGACGTTAGTTGATATCAAATCCCAAAAATGCAATAAACAATAACTTACTTTGAATTTGATCAATACTCGGGGGTCCTGGGGATTCTGGATCGTATGAAAAATGAGATAAAGACTGTGGGATTACATGGAACCTAGAGTCCAGGAAAACTGACCGTTATTGTAATGACCTGGCAATTCACCGTACTGGGCTGACGTGGGCTGTCATGTGGTCACGCAATGAACAAAGTAATGGCATTCATTGTGACGGTTGTCTGAACATGAATGGATTGAATGCCACTTGGGATGTTTTTAAATGCTCATGCATGGGGAATTAATCCTGCCATTAATTTTGAAGTGACTGAGGAGAGAGAAAGGTCACAACTTGAACATGTGAGGTGAAGGGATCGAGTCCAGTGAACACCAGGCGAGTGAGCTGAAATTTGGTTAAACAATGCACAGGCCATGGTGAGCTCATCGCGGGATGGGTAGGAATTAAGGGAGTGTATAGAACATGTACATTACTACACAGAAACTATATAGGATGACACGCTATGGACACCACTAACAGGAGGCCGAAGAACGACATTTACACAGACTCGAACAAATTTACAACTATCCCACAAGCTACTACTTACAAATTTACAGAGGCTTTACAATTATTCACACTATCTTACACTATCTATAAATGCATATAAGGTAGACAACCTTCTTGCGGAGCTATCCCACCAATGGTAGGTGACGACGAAGACAAGAACACAAAGAAAACAAAGCTCAAAAACAAAGGAAAAAAATGCAAAACCAAAAAGGAGAGAGAAGGGAGAGAAGTGGACCTACCTAAAACCAGAGATGCGAAAGGAAGAGAATGAGAGGTTCTCTACAAATGAAAAGCTCTTCCAAACCATGAACACGCTAAGAACCTTGCAGGATATCTTGAACATGCACAGGTTTGAACTCCAAATCACTATTAATCATTCGAAGCAAATCACACTTAGCTCATTGTTAAATGCACAATTCGCTCTTAATTCACTCCAAGGGTAAATTATTCATGGTAAGTGTATCAATGATAGGCAAAGCCTATTTTATATCTCGTAGAGTAAAAGGTACCATTCCCTTCTGCAAATCCTGAGAAAAAGGAAAACCTCCAGACGCCGGGCCTAGGGATTCTGCGCGACCACACCCGCCAACTAAGAGGAAGTAACGGCACAAGAATCTTGGGATCGGGGTCTGGAATTCGGTTGGCATAAAGGAACAAAACACTCTGGGACTGGGTCCCAGAGTGAGAAAAACCAAAATAAATCGACAACAACGGCCACATGGAGGCAAAGGCTGGAGAAAAAAAAAGAAGCCAAAAAGAAACAAAGGAAGAACCAAAAGAAAAAAAGGGGGACCCAACATTTTGCCAACAAAATGTAGGGACAGGTATGCAGGGCATAAAAAATGGAAACTCACTAGGATGAATGCCTTAGTACATTTGAGAATGATAGAATCTCTGGTTAGAAAAACCAGGACTCATCATTACCTGAAGCATTTTTCTTGCAAGGTGCGGGGTGTTTGAGAAAATATAACTCACCATGATTCAATCCTTTAATCTCTTGTCAGCTGTGAAGTGTGTGCTTTGGAATAAAATCAAGTTGATGATTTCTGGGAGAAACAAAGAGACGATACTGAGTGCATCAAACCAAAATCGCTATATCGTGCATAATCCTCTAGATCTTGGAATTCTCTATTTTTCAGTTTCTTTTTTTTTTTTGAAGATGGGGAAGGCAGTACTCCTTTCACCGTGAACCTTAATCTTAGCTAATTTTCATGGTGGTAATTCTTTCACCTTGCCCTCCATTTTGATTTTTTGAATGGGAGAGACATTCTAGGTCCAGGATATTCTTTTGATTTTTGGATATGGCCAATAACCAGTGTAGCCACTCTTCTCTCAAGGATCATACGATTACTTTCTCTTTATGGTTTCTTGTTAACTGATGTCAAGACTTTCAAGATGTGAATCCAATGAAGATTGCCCATAACCCTTTTTCCATGCGTATAAAATAACTCCAGGGTGCGGAAAAATCCCACCATGCTAACAATAGATTCTGGACTAACCAAAATGCATAAAAAACCATTCTAGGGACTAGATTTCATGCGAAGCATACTTGTCTACAAGAAGAGAGCAATGTGTTGGGAACCCAAAAAAGAGAGACACGCAAGGCAAAAAGAAACCAAAGACAAAAAAAAAAAAAAAAAAGAAAGCGGCCCCAGAGGGCCACTGACTATTTACAAGGACAACACACTCTCAAAGAGTGACGGGAACATTTACAGGTAGGAATATATACATATGATACTGTTGGCAAGTTGACTACCTAAGGAAGCATGACTCATTTTGTGTTGTCATCATGGCAACAAAGTCATGTTTAGTTTCTGTCATGAAAGACAGAATGACTAAGTATGAAAACAGGGCAGACAGAGATACTCAGCGATCAGCACATCAGCGCACATGCGAGAGGTCAATTCAGCTTATGCGCATTCAGATATATGTTTTATGACATGTGTAAATGCTACATCCAGACACACATAGTACAGAACTACAGTACGACTAAGTTACAAGCATATCAGTAGACCAGCAGTCCAGAAGACAGAGCATGGAAGCCGACTAAGTGTTTTGATCAGCGTGTGTTATTTTATAATGTAATGGCTAAGTGCCTTTTTTTACATGTTTTTAATGATGTAATTATCATTGTAGTAAACACGCTTGAACCGACTTGTTCAGAAGCGTTGTATATTTTGTTTTAGGGCCGACTAGTGTTTTGTTTTGGGTCGCGCCTATTCAGATTTGAATGTATAAGTATGTAATGTAAAGATATGATACAAGTGTCAATTATTATGAAAGAGGAAGATACAGAGGGATAGTACTATGAAGTCAGTATATGATATAGCTCTTTGAGAGAGTAAGAGCATTCGCGCATA
>MU228225.1:34050-58083 GCA_018584345.1 Thuja plicata
CATACTTCATTGTATGTTTGTAAATCCTCTAACAAGGTGGACCTAGCAGTCCTAATTGCTTCTAACAGGGTAGATCATCATAAGTGATCATTGTAAGCCTTAACCGGCCAACTTTATACTGCAGTACAAAATTTTTGTGGGTACCATCCCCACCCCAGTTTTACTTTCTATTTGGAAGGTTTCTGGGTTACCAAATCTTTGTGTTTATGTGTTATGAATGATTATACTTTCATGCTTGCAGTAGATTAGATAAATGAATGGTTAAGTATATGCAAGTGCAGAAATGTTTTAAAGTTTTAAAATTTACTGATTCACCCCTCCCCTCTCAGTAACTTGGCTAGTCTTGATTATTTCCAACAGAGAGATGTGCCACAAGAGCAGTGGGTATCGAGTTAGAGAGTGTCATCCAGTAGATCACACTCCTGTAGGACACAGAGCAGCGGGAGAGTGCTGGGACCAAGAGGGTCACCTAGATCAGGATAGACATGGCATCAGAAAGGGGGAGCCTCATCTTCCAGACATGATAGGGATCATGAGGATTGAGAGAGCAGGGGTTGACAGGAGGTCTCTCTAGCAGAGGAAAACTTTTGATAGACATGTGATAGATTATGATCCTGCGGGCCTCAATGTATACAGACACCTTGATTTTTGTACTTTGATACTTTTTGAGACACATATATATGATACGCGGCTACTTTATGATGCACAGGATGGATTCTTATGTATATGCTTTACTTCTTGTTATATGATGATGCTTATGTATTGCCTTGGTTACGCAATAATATTTGTTATGGATGCAGTAATTGTTTTTGTCTTTGCTTTTTTGAAATGTAGGAATGCGAAATGTAAATGTATATTTGGAATTTTTCTCATGTATGAATGAATGAATGAAAAAATGCACATGTTTTTGTTGTTTTTCCTATTTTATGAATGCATGTATGCAGGATGCACCTATTTTTGATATATCAGAGTACTAGACCAAGGCGACTGCGAGGACTGACTGAAGAAGTGTTAGCAGAAAGTGGAAATTAGATGAAGAAATGTTAGTAGAAAGATGTTGGCTTTCAAAAGTGCAATTTTTTTATAAGAGATTATTTTGATATTACAAAAGCATATGTGGCACATCACGGCACAAAGCCAGAGTGATAAAGTCATCCTTTTTTGCATAAACAAACACGATGCAGATAGAGGATGATCTTCTCCATCCTGAAAGCATGTAGAAGACATGCCCCCAAATTTCATGAGATCATAGAACATGTAGAAAAAAGATAAAGTGAAAGAAACTAGTCATGAACCATCCCGGCTACTCTCATAAGTTCAGATAATATCATCGAGCAGCATAGGAACATGATCAAAAAAGAAAAATAAAGAATACTCACTAAAACAATGTGAGCCAACAACCATTCTGATCTTTTGTTACTTGCATTAAATTTTCATTGATTGATAGCTTAGATTTGCAAATTCCTTGATTGGATAATTCATTGATAGCTTGGACAGATTGATAGATTTGATAATTGATTGATAGCAAAGATCGAAAGATTGAACAGGTCCAACCAGATTGAATGTTGAATCTCATTGTTTTAGATCGCATTTGTGAAAATATGATTTCGTTAAGCACAGATTGATGATTCTACAACTGATGTCAGCAAACACGATGTTTGATTCGCAAAAAGAAGACAAGTGTGTACAAATTTATTGCAGATTTTTGAAAATATTTTTGCAATTTTTAGGATTTTGAGATATTTGGATTTTTTGTGATGATCTTTTTTAGGAATTTTTATGAATTTTAGGATTTTCTCAGCATCATATTTGAATTTTTAATTAATTTTTTTAGGACATTATTTGATTTTTAGCAATTTTTTCAGGACATTATTGGAATTTTTTGGAATTTTGAGTTGCTTATTTAGATTTTTAAGATTTTTTCAGGTCATTAAGATATTTACAATGTGTTATCTTCAATCAGATAGTCGAGAAATCTCATGGATAAACCACATTCAAGGTCTTTCCCTTAGTTCGAATTAAAATTCAAAGACGCTCAGTGCCAGGAATCTACCCCCAAACAACAAAGAGACTATGTACAGAGGCCAAAAAGATAGATAGACTGGGTATACCAAGGGTGAGACAAAGAAGATCAACTAGTTACAGGCCACAAAGGGGCACTAGGGTTGATGCAAATTGAAAGATGTGATCAGGAAAGGACATCAGGATACCGGTGGAACCATGATAGACATTGGAGCAACAACTTACTACGTGTGGTGCCTGTTTGCCAGGTTTTCACCACAGTACTTGCCCATAGTGCCTATTTTCTAGGTTTTCACTTGTGGACGAGATTTTTCTCTTGATTTCTATTTTTGCATGCCAAGATGCCTATTTACCAGGTTTTCATCAAGGCAACCATTTTTTTCTCTTTTTGAATTTTTTCTTTTTTTTTTTTTTTTTTTTTTGATATTTTCTCAGAATTTTTTGCAATTTTTTTGTACTTTTTAAAGAAATTTTTGCAATTTTTTTTGTACTTTTTTCTGGATCAAGCATAATACTTATGGAGGTGCATGTTGTTTAGTGCTTTAGGTAGTGGTTCTCCCTTCGGTGTTGTAAGCTGATACACTCCAAACCCATATGATGTTGTGACTATATAAGGGTCGTCCCAATTTGGTTCAAATTTTCTAGCCTTTTCTATGTGTGGCTGGGTTTCGTAATTCATCTTTAGAACCAAGTCTTCGATCTCCAAATGGAAAGCTTAGAATTTCTTGTTGTAACTTTGTTTGAGATAGTTTTGATAGGCTTGCAAGTGTACCAAGGTGGTTTGTCTCCACTCATCAAGCATTTTGAGCTCATGCAATCTGGAAACTCTATACTGCTCATCATCAACAATGCCTTGTAAGGATAATCTTAATAAAGGAATTTCAACCTCAAGGGGTAATATGGCCTCAGTGCCATAGACTAGAGAGTATGGAGTAGTACTAGTGGGGGTGTGGATTCTAGTTTTGTAAGCCCACAGAGCTGGATTGAGTTGCAGGTGCCAATCACGGCTAACATCATTGACAATATTTTGCAGGATCTTAATGATTATTTTGTTAGATGCCTCTGCTTGGCCGTTGCCTTATGCATAATAAATGTTGGAAAATCCATGACAGATTTTGAATTTCTCACAAATCTTGGTAACATCTTTGTTCTGGAATGGGCTACCATGATCAGTAATAATGGCCATAGGAACTCCATAATGACAAGTGATATAATTCAGGATGAATCTAGAAATTTTCTTGTCGGTGATGTATGTCATAGGGATAGCTTCCACCCATTTGGTAAAGTACTCAGTGGCTATGATGATGTACTTATGGCCATGAGAAGATAGGGGTGTGATATTCCCTACAAGGTCAAATGCCTATTGAGAAAAGGGCCATGGAGAAACCACTGGCTGTAGATCCTGTGTCGGAGCATGAATCAAATTGCCATGAATCTAGCACTTGTAACATTGCTTAGCAAATTTATGAGCATCTTGCTCCATGGTGGGCCAACAATATCTTTCTTGAACCAGCTTCTTGGCAAGACTCAAACCATTGAAATGTCCACCACAAATACCATCGTGGACTTCATGTAAAGCAGTGTCAGCCTCTCACAAATTGAGGCATCTAAGGAGGGTTTGGTCATAGGCTCTCCTATAATGGGTATCACTGATGATGACATAACAGGAGGCTTGATGGAAAAGAGCTTGACATTTATTGTGGGATAAGGCAGGGGGTAATATCTATGTGTGTAGGTAGTTTTAAACGTCTTGATACCAAGGGGAATCAAGACCAACAATGTCACACACGAGCTCAGATTGTGGAATGTTGAATGCCAGAAGTAATAGCTGCTCAATGAGAAATTCACATCTCTCTTCATTATTTTGCATGTCGATCATAGATGCAATAGTGATCATAGCATCTGCCTATTTTTAGTGTGCCTTTAGAAGTTGGCAAAAATTGATTGTCACAAATTGCTCCTTGAGAAAGTCATCCAACTGTTTGTAAGGTACTATATTTTCATCCGTAGTTTCATATTCATCAATGACCTATCGGATGACTAGTTGAGAACCACCATACACCTTGAGGTGCTGGATTTTCCATTAAATAGCAAGTTTGAGTCCAGTGACCAGTGCTTCATATTCAACAATATTGTTGGTGCATGCAAATGCGATTCTGTAAGATTTTGGTATGACATCACCTTGTGGGGTGACAAACATGATACCTGCCCCCGATCCATGCCTAGTATGTGAGCCATCAAAATAGAGTTTCCATTCATTGGATTCAATGAAGGAGAAAATGGACTCATCTAGAAATTTTGAAAGCAACAGGTGATCATTAGGAACTGGTGCCTCTACGAGCTGATCTTCTATCACCTGGACTTTTATTGATTTTCTATCTACATACTCTATGTCAAACTCACACAAAAGAATGACCCATTTGTCTAGGCAACCCATGATAGCTTCTTTTCCTAAGAGATACTTCAATGGATCAATCCAGGATATGAGCATGGTTTTCTGGTGTAGCATGTAATGTCTTAACTTCTGTGTTGCAAAAACCATAGCAAGATAGGCTTGTTTAATGACTGAGTAGTTTAATTCATATCCAACCAGAGTTCTGCTAATGTAATAAATAGCTCTTTCTCATCCATGTTCATCATGTTGTGCAAGAAGAGCACCCAATGCAGTTTCTGTGGCAAAAATGTACAAGATAAATGGATTTCCTGGAATGGGAGGCATCAATATTGGTGGATGCAATAGATAATCTTTCATTTGTTAGAACGAGTGCTCACATTTTTCATTCCAATGGAAAGTCACACCTTTATGCAGTAGATTTTGAAATGACTGGCATTTATCTGTGAGTTGTACAATAAACCAGTGGATAGACTAAAGTTTCCCTTTTAGACTTATCAGCTTCCTTAGAGTGTTTGGCAGAGGCATTTCTAAAATGGATTGAACCTTTTCAGGATCCACCTCAATACCTTGTTGAGAGATGATATAGCCTAGGATTTTTCTAGAAACAACTCCAAAAACACACTTTTTGGGATTTAAGTGAAAGTTATACCCTTCCATTCTCTCAAAGATTTTGGCTAGAATACTCAAATGATCTTTCCTGTTTGTAGATTTGTAGAGGAGGTTGTCAACATAGTCTTCCATCAAGATGTGCATCAAGTCATGGAAGATTGTGGTCATTGCTCATTGATAAGTTTCTATAGTATTCTTGAGGCCAAAGGGAATGACATTCCAACAATAGGTTCCCCAAGGACATTAGAAATATTTCTTGGGTTGATCTTCGAGAGCAATCTAAATTTGGTTGTAACCATAGAAGCCATCCATCAGTGACAACATCTCATAGCTTGCAGTCATGTTGACAATGATGTTTATGTTAGGTAGAGGAAAATCATCTTTAGGGAATGCCTTATTTAGATCAAAGAAATCAATGCATATTTGTATGCCCCCAGTGTGCTTGCTAACATGTACCAGATTGGAAATCTAGTCTGCATAATCTATAGGTTTGATAAATCCTGCATCTAATAACTTCTTCAATTTTGCTTTTACCAGTAGAGATATTTGGGGATGCATTTTTCTTAGCTTCTGTTTCACTGGCTTCACACCTGGCTTCAGAGGGAGGTGGTGAAGAACTAACTCAGGATCTAGGACAAGCATGTCAGCATAAGACTAGGAAAAATTAATCTGGCACTCAAGGAAGAATCTGACAAATTCATCCTTCTCTTCTGGTGAGAGTGAGGCTACAAAATGTATGATCTTGGGGTTGTTTGGTGTGCCCAAGTTGATTTCCTCTATTATTTCAATGAGCAATGTCAAATTCTCCTTTGGAGGGGGTATGTCTAGTCTTCCATCCTTGGGTGCCTTAGAGAGGTTTTCACCCTCAGATACATCCTTTGTTTTTACTTTTGCATGGTCAACTGGCGCCTTTCGGTTTTCACTAGAGGACCTATTCTTTTTATTTTTTCATTTTTTCATTTTCAATTTTGTGACTGGAAGACGGAGTTGACTCCCTGAAATATTTTGTAGAAACAAGGTCAATGGAGAACCCTTTTTTGTGGTCGCCAGATGGCATGCCCTATAAGAGATCAAAGAATTTTGATACTGCTTCATCATTTTTGAAGCAATCCAAGCTCAGTGATCCTTGCTCATCCCAATCAATAAGCTTAGGGTAGACTAGGGGATGTCATTTTTAGTGGTGTAGATTTTTTTGACGCCAGAGGTAAAGGAAAAGATGTAAATATCAGTGTCTTTAGAGTCATAGACTTCATGCACTGAAGGTTCAGGACTAGGATCCCAAAAAATTCTAGACCAGGGATCAGGATTGGTTGTGGGAGGGGGAATTATGTTAACATATTTGTCTATGGTAGGTAGGTATTTAGGGTTAGGGAAGACATGATCAAGATCATAAGAAATGGAGGAATATGATGTCCATTCCCACTCATTTGAATCAGTAGTGTACTCAAAACAGGGAACCTCAGATGCCTTTTCATCGTTTGAAACCTCCACTTTTTCACATGAGGCCATTTTGGCACTTGAAGAGCCAATTTGTAATGGTTTGAATCCAATGCCCAGATGGAGGGGATGGCCCTTTGTAGCAAGGGGCTCAACAATCCCTTTCTTGTGTACTCCAAGACCACTATGGCCATCATATCTATTTTTCTACATGAGTGTGAACCCAGGCCTGTATCTTTCAACAGGTATCTCAGTGGGCTCTTGTTCTTGTTTCTATTGGTCTTTAAAAATCCAATTGGATGCATTGTCATATACATGTTCTTTGTGCAAAGCTCCCCATAGAGTGAATGTAGGTGAGGGCATAACCTTCATGGTAGTCTTGGGTGGTTGTTCTTGCAATAAATTTGGTTTTCCATAAAACTTAGGAGAGAGAGGAAGCTTCCCAATATGAAAATCTTGTGCCATGGTATACTCTCCACACCCTTTATATTCAATTTTCATCTTTACTTTGACCATTTTTTAAAGGGTGGTTGCATCAACATATTTGGAGGAATTGGATGGAGTCACTTCGTTGTTGGTAGGCACCTATTGTGCAGACCCTTCTCTCAGATTAGCACAAAATTGGAAAGGGTTAGGATCACCTGGGATGGTGATTTCGGCTCCATTGTGAAAGAATTTCAGACATTGATGGTACATAGAGGGAACTAGCTTCATGGTATGGATACATGGGCATCCTAAGATCATGTTATAGGGAAAGTCTAGATCCAAGACTTGCAGCAATGTGTTTTTAGTAACCAAGCCAATTCTGAGGGGCAGTATGATGACTCCTTTGGAGGGACGTTCAACATCATCATATGCCTTTATTGTGATTCTCCTGGAAGGATCAATGTCACTCTCATTGTAACAAAGATAAGAATGACCTTCAAAGTGTAGATGTTAAGTCCTACTCCACTGTCTATCATGACTCACCAGATTTTGGCATTATGGACAAAGAATTCCAGATGGAGAGGGTCATTATGGCCAACCCAATATTGTGGAACATTATCTTTGGAAAATGTGACATGCTGGGATGCAGAGAAGTGCCCCATCATGGCCTAAAATTGGTTAATGTCAATGTCGGTTGGAATAGTGGACTCTTTCAATGCTTTGTCAAGGACTTCCTTATGTTGGGGGTATGTGCGCAGAAAATCAAGGATTGATATCAAGGCAGGGGTCTTACCCAGCTGATCAACAAGGTTGTAATCTAAAGGTACCTTGGATTTAGATGGTGCACCAAGCATAGTAATCTTGGTACAATGGGTAGCAACTTTCCATTGGGGGTTACTATCCCAGAAGTTCAGAGTGGACACATGTGAATCAGCCTTAGAAAAACAATTGATGGTATAGTCATGGCTGGTCCGAGTGTAATTGACATTGTTCTTGGAATTTGAATTCGACGTAGAGGCATTTCCCTTTTCATGATCTACCAAAGGGTTTGTGAAGATAGTATGGTCAGCATTGGAAGATCCCACCATGGGTTCAACTTTAATCACACCTTTATCAATAAGGTCTTGGACTTTATGTTTTAATTGGTAGCAGGAATTGGTTCTGTATCCCTTTGTCTGATGATAATCATAGTATTTTTTGTCATCTCACCAAGGGGGTTTCACTATTGGGGGATCACAAATCTTGGGTAATTGAATGTAATTTTTTTGAAATAACTGTTGTAATATCAAATGGAGTGGTTCACCCAATGGTGTGAACTATATTTGTGGTCCATCTCTATTTCTCAGTTGTCGACACTGACAATTTTGTTGCACATTATCATTCATTTGTGCTTGAGGTTGTATTGGAGCTGGCGCTGGAGGCGGTGCTTGAGTTTTTGTTTGCGTATTGGTGACAGTAGGTCCTTTGAGACTCACTTTCTATTGTGTTGCATTGACTATTTGTGCATCGACAATGCCATCATTTGTGACATTTTTATTCTGAGAACAAAATTTTGGCTTGTCACTTGAAGTGCTCACATTCTGATTGTCCTTGTTGATTTTTAACACTCCCTTTTCAATAAGAGCATCTTCAATGTCAATCCCTTTTTTCATGAGCTTTTGGATGGTACTTGGTCGTTTGATTTTGAGCTCATACATCATCTCTGGTACCATATTTTGGATAAATAATTATATTTGTTGTTCTTCTGGAACATCAAAAGGGCATTAAATCACCAAATTCCTCCATCAAAATAGGAAGGTCATAAAGGACTCTCCAGCCTTTTTTTTGGTTGTGCATAAGTCAGTCAGCATAACCTCACTTGATATGTTGAATGAAAAATGAGAGATGAATTTTTCAGCTATTTCTTTTCAAGACCTGATATTTCCAGGTAATTTAGAGTACCACTCCATTGCTTGACCCCCAAGGCTTTGAGGAAAGAGTCACATGAGGTATGTGTCATCATTGTGAACCTGAATGCAAGAAGTATAGAATTCCTGAATGTGATCGATTGGATTGCCTTTTCCTTTGTATTTCTCAAACTTGGGTACTTCAAAATTCTTGGGAAAAGGAGGCATGTAAATGCTTGAATCAAATAGATTAGGACATAGGTATCATTTCATATAGAGTTTCTTTATGTCCTTGAATTGCAGATCATTTAGTTTCTTCTGCAAGTGTTAAATTTATTAAAGCATATCTTCATTCTGCAAAAGCTTCACTTCTTTTTAACATGTATCGGAATGATGTGTCCGATTAGAAGTGATTAAATGTTGACTATATTCTAAGGCCTGATCTGACTCTGACAATTCAAATGAGATTTCATGGATTGATGCTACATGTTGTCTGGCATTTTGTTGAGGATCTTCCACATGTTGTTGATTTATTGGTGGAAGATTGTATTGTTGACCTTGTGTTACATAGTATGGTTGGGAAACTTGTTGTTGATATCTTGGTGCATACTATTGTTGTTGAGTTTTCACCACATGTTATTGTTGTTGTGACGCATTTTTTTGTTGTGAAACATATGGTTGTTGATGTAGAATGTATGGTTTTTGAACATGTTTTTGTTGTTGTTGAACATGTTGTTGTCATTGTTGTTGAGCATACTATTGTTGTAAAGCATGTTGTTGTTTCTATATATACTGTTATTGGAGAGAATGTTGTTGTTGAGCATATTGTTGTTGTACATACTACTGGATATGTTGTTGTTGTTGTGGTTGCACTTGTTGCACCTTTTGACCTTGCACATGTTGTATAGTAGGATGAGATTCTTGACCCATCTGCATTGTTGGTTGTTGCATGTTATGATCTTGTTGAAATCCAAGTGGTTCAAGTATACCATCAAGATTTGCAGTCTTATGTTTTGCTGGTTGTGCTTGAGACATCATGTTAACTTGGGCTGCAGATTGTGGTTGCACAGGTTGCACTACATCCAAAAGTGGTGCTTGTTGAGCCACTTGGGCTTGTTGCACTTGTTGTGTTACATGTGCTTGTTGAGTCACCTTAGGTGGAATTGGTGTGATATCCACAAGGATCTTCTTCTTTTGATCTTGCAATTGATTTGGTATAGTTGTAGTAGTCTCATTAGATACATCAAATGTGGGTACCCTTGGTGGTTCATTAAATGGTCCATTGTACATTGTTGCATTTGAAGTGCTTCCTAGAAATATTGTATGTATTGCCAAAGGAAGACCACTTGGTTGTGCTTCTTCAAAAGGGGGTACATCTAGCAATCCCCAAGGAAATGCAAATGTTTCATTTGATCCTTTTGGAAAGCGATTCTTTAAAACAATCTTCCATGTTCTTTTAGGACCCTTTTTAGGGATTTGTGTAGCATCCACCATCTCGGGAGGAGGGCGTGCTACCTCTTCAAATAAAGGATTATCCAATGGTATATACTTTTCCTTTGGAGTAATATTGACAGTTAAATCATTATTCTGTCATTTTTGTGTTACCACCATAGTTGACTCATCGAAGGGTTGTTCTCACTTTTCTCTATGCCGAACCACTAAGGCTTGATTCTCTTCCAAAGTAGATTGTGGGGGATTTTGATATTCCAAGATTAATTGAGGATTCATCTTTCGAAATCTTTGATATATCATCTCAGATCTTGAATCATGAGATACATTAACATGTGCTATTTTTTTTTGTTCTTAACAACTTCGTCAATTTCCTCTTTAGGTAAATCTTTGAAGGAAGCAAATGTTTCATGTGAGTCTCCAGAATCTGAAGAGGGACTTGAGGAATTTCTAGGATCTTGATTATTTGGTGGTGGTGGAGGTTTATAAGATCTGAAATATGTGTTTGGGATAGGTTGTTGTTGTAAATAATTGGGTTGGACTTGATTGATTTGACTAGTTTGTTGGTATTCCTCCTCAAGTGTAGGGGGAATACTATCTTGGCCAAGTGGCATAGGTACAAAAATTGGTTCAAAGGTTGGGGGAGGTCCCCACTGAAAAGTGCCAAATTTTGGGGAAGTATTTGAAGGATATCCCATGTTGCATAGATCATTGCTTGGAGTTGTATTAGGGATCATCTATGTAGTGATAGGTCCTTGAGGAAATATGACATGTCTTGGGTCATGAAATGTTTTATGCACTTCTTCCAATGGTCACATGGTGATTAGGTTAGTTTGATTATGATATGCAAAACCTTGTCTTGGATCGAAAGGTAGTTGTGGTTCTAGTTGTGATGTAAATATAGGTAAATAAGGATCTTGTGAAAATTGGCATGATTACTATATGCAAATCCAAGATTTTTTTTTTTTAATTTTGGAATTTTTGGAAATGCAAGTTTGCAACTATAAGGAACTTATGCAAATGCAATCTAAGGTTTATGCAATTATGTTTTTGGTTTTCTAGACTTTAACAATTAATATTTTGAAAGGAGACAAACCTAAGAGCATAACCTCATGAGGTTGAATAAGAATCTTGACTTAAAAAATAGGATTTTGGGAAAAGGGACAAGTTTGATAAAAAAGGCTTAGGTCAAATCCATCATGAAAAAGGTGGAATAAGACCAATTGATAAGGGTAGGGGGTTTGAAATTTTGGTACAAAAGGGGACCAAGTCAAGATCCTATTTTTAGTGCCATCAAGAAATGCTCTATTATTTGGATACTTTATAGGATTGTTTGCAAAGTTCTTAAGGAGGATCTAAAAATGAGCTATGTATGCAAGAGGACTATGATTAGGACTTATGAAAAAGTGCATATAATGAGGATTAAAATGAGGTCTATAATGCAAGGACTTGTTGAAATTCAAAATGCAAGGAGATTGGGTCATGAGTATGCAATATGAAGGCTATCAAGTATGCCAAAAAGGTTCCAAGTGAAAAGTTCAAGGTTCCAATGTTTACTCAAAGACAAGGTTTTTTGTGACCATTTGATTGTTCTTGAAGATTGATTTGGAAAAAATTTTCTTTAAGGAGAGTGTTTTTAAGATGTTGTCATTTTTATTAAGGTTTGAACACTCACACAAGACACATCATTTAGAATGGTTGTTGTAAAAATGAACAAGCAAACCACTTCCTAAGGATAGTATATGTTGAATCCCCACTTGAACCAAAGTTTAGCCATGCTTACTAATAGTGGACAAAATAGAAGCTTGGAGGAACAGGATCCTCCTTATAGTGCACTCACTTCTCAGGCACTCCAAGCTTCAAGTCCCAAGGGTCATCACTTCCCAAGGGATTTTTGTCTTGAATAATAGTTGTGAAAGTGTGGGGTGTCTTAGTTGGTCTCCAACCTTCTACGCCAATAGATAGAAGGTTTTTGGCTAATATGACATGGTGTTTAGTAAGGGCATCCATTCAGGTGGTTATACGTGTGGCAGATTTGCTCCGTTATGGATGCCTCCCAGCCTATGGAAGTTACATTTCGTAGGTTTTAATGCACCACAAGGGTATTGAAGGAGATCTTATTCCTAGTATAACACATTCAACACCCAATCATTGTGAGATTAGTCACAATGACATCTTTTGCATCTCAGTTTGGATGGGCTTGGCTTTATCCTGCTACCATTTGGGCATCCACTCTCACTGGCTCTACTAAAGCACTTGCGAGGTATCCACACTAAAGGACTTGCATGGATTTCTCTTACACCAAAGATCCATAAAGGCAAGGGGAGAGGATACATCCATACATTTCCTTGGATTTATAAACTAAAAGACACTTCAAGCATATGAATGAAAATGGTTCATTTTAAAGCACCAAGCTGAAGTGTTTGCTAACTATCAAAAATACACATGAAAGTTTTAGAAAACACAAGGTCTTCTACAAACGTCCTACATTGAAACCATTAGTAGTTTTTAGGATTCAATATTCATCCCACAATTGCTAACATGTTGCACGAATCATCATTAACACAAAAATCTAGTATCCTAAGTGCAGAAACAAGTATAGGAATCCATAAATCCAAAAAATTGCTTGAAAAATACTAAATTTACCACCTGCACAGGAACAAGCTACCACCTGCACAGAACCAGGGTACCACCTATGTAGAAATAGGCTACCACCTATGCAGCTTCTGACCACCTATGCAACACCTGCAACCAAGTGCGTAGCTACTGATCAGAGGCCTAAAAAGGAGTAAAACTTGCAAAAATGGAAGTTTTTTCCACATCTAAGCATGCAACACCATCAGAAACACAACTAGGGTTCATTATTTATGCCATTTAAGTTAATTTTAAAAGATTGAAGTGAACTTGAAACCCTAACTAGTTTTCATGTGCATCAAAATGGTTTAGGAACACCTCAAGGACAAAATCTGCATTTGATCCTAAACTAGTTTAAAGTTCATTTTAGGTACCCAAATCAGATGTGAAAGTTCATTTTAGGTCCCTTATACACTTAAAAAACTTGATCTTGCATGAAATATTCCATTTCCACCCCAGGTTAGGCTAGATTGCAAGTTTGATTGAAATTTGAAAAAGCTTGATTGTATGAAACCCTAGACTAGATGAGGTTCATTTTAAGAGCCCAAATACAAATTAGGATTTGCAAATCAAAATGTGAGGTTCATTAACCATATTAGGGTTCATTAACCAAGTTTAGGGTTCATTTGAATATTTTAGGATCCATTTTAGCCTTTAAACAGATAAAAAGAAGAAGAGAAAGCCTAAGATGCAAAATAGCTTCCTAAACATGCAAAAAGTGATCCTAAACCCTAAATAAGGATCCCATATGACCAATTGCACAGATAAGAAGCCATCTACATAGCTCTAGGCTCCAAGTGCATAGGTCTGGGTCCCAACTCTATAGGACTTAACCACCTACGTAGAAATAGGCTACCACCTGTGTAGGAACAGTGACCACCCACGCAGCTTCAGTAACCACCTACACAACTCTCTTCCAGAACCTGAAAAAGACACAAAAACACAAAAAATTTATCAGTTAAGGTTGTTTCACGTTGGTTTCACCAAATGTAAGACCATAAAAAGGCATATTATCATATCTAGGAGATCACAAACCCTAAATAATATGCTAACATATTTAATCTATCATGAAAGCCATTCAAAACAAGAGTTCACAAATATAAAGCATAAAAACTCTAAGAACTCCCTTCAAATGATGCTCCTATGTCCTCCTTTCTTCTCCATAATCAGATTTGATGTTTCTCTTTGACAATAATGCAATTGCACAAAGACACAAAAACCAAGTTTCCAAGTGAGAATACTAGGAGAGACTGATCTAACCATGAAAGATTGAAATGCATCCCATTGTATAGAAAATGAGGATCATTTAGGTGAGATTGCACAAAATCAATGCACAAATGCAAATTTTGGTTGGTGAGATGTTAGGAAGAATGATATGGGGGAGATCAAATAAGGAGATATTGAGAATATTCATGAAGCGCCTTAATAGGGATGAGAATCCTCAATTAAGGGATATGATATTTAGGTAGGATTAGGAATCATTAATCAATTCAATAATTCAATATTCTCAATATTCCCCAAAATCAATAATTAGATTTATGAATTTATGAAAATCTCAAAAATTGAAATTAGCCAATTAATTAATAAAAATTAATTAATTTTTGGAGACTTAGGGAAAAGGGAATAAATAAAGTTAATTTATTTATTCAATTAGGACCTAGGGATAAACTATGGTTTATTCATCCAAAGGGGGAAATTAGTGAATTATAGGTTAAATTAAAGGTGTTGATGTTGAATTGAAATGATTTTGGTAACATTGATAAGGTTTAGGATCAATTCCAAGGCTTCCAGAATAGTTTAGGAAATCACGAGGCATCAATGAGCTTTGAAAATGTGTCTGTGTAATGATGTTTGGAAATGATTGAAAAGCGCCAATGAACTTTGATGACATCATAGGATTGAAATTGAAATGGGGAAACATTGATGATCTTAGACAATGTTCCTGAAATGATAATCATAAATAGTATTGGAAAATAAGAACACCACTATTGAATTGATATTGATAGATTGATAGCAATAACATTGATGATCTTTAATAATGTTATCAAGTGGTTGATTAAGGGGATACAAAGCATCGATGATCTTGGACAATGCTCTTGAAATGATGATAAGATTGATTGAATTGAAATAGTTTTTTGATCGGTTTGGAAATTGGGTTAATTAGGCATCAATGATCTTGGACAATGCCCCAGAATGGTCAGAATGAGTCCAAACAATTTTGGAAGTGATTAGGAATAGGATAGGATGGGTTTCAAATGATTTAGGAAGGTTTGGAATGGTTTAGGATTGAATAGGATCAATTTAGGATCAAATAGGATTGAATAAAATTGGTTTTAGGGTTGATCAGAAATGATTTGAAAAATGATCGATTTGATAAAGAAAGTAGAATTGTTAGTAAATAATTAAACAATTTTTCAATATTCAATCATCGATGAAAGACACAATGTCACCATACAATAAAGATCATATGCACAACATAGAGGAATAATTAGGTCACAAAACAACATTTCAATTGTAATGCTAAAAATGTTAAAACACGTAGACCAACAGGCTTGAACCATTTTTAGGTGTCTACACTATCTCTATCAGCCAGTAAAGCCTCTAAAGTGGTGATCCAAGCCCTGAGTTGCTCATGCTCTCATCGACACTGAGATAAAGCTATATAAATTTTGCAAAAATGAATTAAAATGGAAATTAAAAACATGGATAGGTAGGTTTTGTGGTACTCACTGGCGGTGCGTAATCGGCTGAGCACTGATGTCAACAGGCAAGCTCAAATCAAAGCTTCTCCATGGGGACCATCATCTTCTCTACAAAGCTCTGAATTTACTAAAGAAAAAGTGAAAATGAATGGGTAAAAAGTGAATTTGGGATATATATTACACTTTTTAAGCTATTTAAGAGCTCTAGAACTCTTCCTAGACTATCAAAATTTAATTTTGTTCTTCTCTAATCTATCAAGAATGAAATTGAATGCCCAATTGATGTTTTCCACAATGTGCTACAGATTTTATGACAGCTTCTCAAAAATGCAGAGTTGTTATACATGTTCCAAAATCAATTGACATGCTCTACACACTCAGTTTTCCGGGTTCTCTATCATCAAATTTCACATTATTCATCACAATCTTGGTCCCACGTCATTTTATCAAACCCAAAACTCATATTTTAACATAGTTAACTTGGTAAAATTATGTTTTCTCTTAACACATCTTCTCTTCTTCATTTCTTCTAATTGATTCTTTCTCGATCCAATTGATCAGTTCTAGTGATATATCATTCTACAGAGGGATTTTATTCTTTTTCCTTCAATTTTGTTCCCAAGGGGGCATGATCACACTTAAATCATTCAAATTCTTGCTCAAAAATAATTAAAATGACTTCATCATCAAAATACTAGGGGCATGGTAGTTTCCTTTAATCAAGTCGAGACTATTGGATAGAAGGATTCAGTTCTCACAAGCTGGATATATATGTCTACATATTCTAAGATCTTTATTAAGCTCCTGGAAGCTTCATACTGACTTTTGCTTGACCAATTTTGGAATCAGTATTATCAATTCTCATTCGATCAAGTTCAGAATTGATACCTCAGAGCTCCTAGTAGCTTCATACTGACCTTCATTCGATCAGGTTCAGCGTCAGTATTATCGATTCTCATTTGATCAAGTTAAAAATTGGTATCTTCAAGATCTTTTTTGACCTTTTTTTGGTTAATTTCAAAGTCAATACTATCAGTCTTAGTTCAATCAAGTGCGACATTGATCTCATCAGATATTTTGTTCAATCAAGTGCGAAATTCTCAAACTCTCTGAAGTCAAAATCAATCATTATTTGAATCAATGTGGTGCTCGCACATCAATTCAAAGAGGGGAAAATGTAGCCACCCTAATTTGGTCTACTTTGACCAGAGACCCTATTTTCCCTAAGTGTGATCATACCCTAATTATGTCAAGACAATTCTTCAATTAATTGACATAATTTGTCTAAATCAAATTTAATCTCCTAAGTGATCTAATCACTAAATTATATTAATTACCTTGGCCAATTAAATCAAATAAAATAAATTAAATCAAAAAAAGAAACAAACACATGGCTAAGGTAATTAATTTAAAGGAATTAAATAAAATCCTAATTACAACTCCTCACTTGCAAAAGGGAAAGTCAATTCCCAAGACAATGAGAGCTAAATCACTTGGATCACCTCACACGGATCACCAAAGATTCAATCTCCACCACTCTTCACAATTCAATCCTAACCTCTCCTTCCTCAAATTCTTCTATAAATAGAATGAATTTTGAGCTCAATGGGCCCCTAATTTTAGAATTCATTTTGTAAACTTACACTGTCCTAATTTCTTATTGTATTTTAGCTCAAACATTTAGAATTGTTATAATCTTTCAATTAGAGCTCTAAAATGAACTTTGATTGATTTTAGCTTGCATTTTAGTTAAATATTCCATTCTACAAATAATGTTGTCACTGATTTATGCATAATTTAAGGGCAATTATATTATATTTCATACTCTTCTTAGATAGGGAGAAATATTCCAATTTTGGTGATTGATATGTGTTCTAACTCTTATATTTCATGTTATTTCACTAATGCAATGACATATTGAAGTGTTGTGTTGCAGCTAGAAGATCCACAAAATACACACACAAATATTAATTTATTTCATATATTTGCATTAGTTCAGTTATTTATTTTTTAGTTTGAAAAGTATTTCAACAATTATTTGGTTCAGTGGTTGAATTAGTTCATTAGTTGTTTGTACTGTTTCATCCCCCCTCTTAGTACCTATTATTCCTACAATTGGCATCATAACTTAGGTCCTTTTTGGTGATAAGTCTAACATCTTGGGCAAAGATCCAATACTATGGAAGAGTATAGGTATGAGATGAAACTTGATAATTCAAACAAGATAACCAGGGAGCTAAAGGAAAAGTTGAGACATTCTCTTGTATAGAGGAGAGAACTTGTTGATCAACTAAGTGAGAGTCAAGACTACATAGAACAACTGTCTGAAGGAAGTAATCTAAAGAAGCAGTGGTAAATCTATTGGAAAATAACTAGAATCTTAAAGAAAATATGGATAATCTAAGAAGGGAGCTTGAAATTCATTTTTTCAGGATGTGTGAATATCTGGAAGAAAAAGCAGTGCAGAAGCTGCCAAGAAAGTTGATGACGATACCCTAAAAGAAAAAGGTGAAGAGATTTTCAAACTAAGACATTAATTTACCCTATCTTAGAATAAAATGAAAGACACTACTATAGAGAACCTTCAAGTATTAGCTAAGAATGAAAGGCTTAGGAAGATGAATGAGTCATTGCGGAAAGAACTAGAAATTGAGAAAGAAGCAAATGAAAAACTGAGAAAATTAAATGAAAGCTCATAAAATATTGATGAACAATTGAAGAGTCAAAGAAGACACATAGATACAACCAGTATAGGTTATTCAGAAGAAGGAACATTCAAAGTAGGAGAGTCCTCTAAAGTTGAACCTAAGGAGGTACAAAAAGATCAGAAGATAGATCTAATAAAATCAGGTAAGAAACCTAACAAACCTACTTGCTATAACTCTGGAAAGCTTGGCCATACTAAAAATGTGTGGAGAAGTATTCCAATGAATAGACCTTACACTTTTAATGGTTATTGTTACAATTTTCACAAGTATGGTCATGCTACATATGAGTGTAGATGTAGCAGTAGATCTTGTTAGAATGAATTTAGAATAACTAAGAGGGGAGGGGTGAATCAGTTATCCTCAGGTCTAGATGTAGAAAATAAAACTTTTTGTACTTTAGATATACTCAACAGCAGTAGCATAAATCAACAACTTAATCATGCAGTTTACTATCAATTGAAATTACCTTGTAGAAACATAACAGTCAAGCAAACCATAAGCATTCACACAAGTTTACACAAGTATTTAACGTGGAAACCCAATATGGGAAAAACCACCAATAACATGCTACCAAGTTTTCATTCTTCTGAAGTGATGCCCTATGAGGAGCCAACCCTATAAAAGGTTACAACAACACACTGCTAGGTGTGACCTTGTTAAAGGATTTAATCACCCTGTTAGGAGTGGCCTTGTTAGAGGACTTAGAACATTCCACCTGAATGTCACCTTGTTAGAGGATTTATACAAATGACTGTTAAGTCAACCTTGTTAAAGGATTTAACTAATACAATGGTAAGCAAGTAATCAGCAATTGTGATCTGGTACATACAACTTACTTTGCAATTCAGATCCAATTATAGCTCTGATGTTAACTTACTAGATAGCCTGCATTGTCATTTCAACTTTCTGATCTTTTTGGAAATCTATCAAGCAATCACACATGCAACACTCTGCCTCTACCTTTTGCCTTCTCTGCTAGATCATGCCAAATAGTAAATCAACTATGCAAACCTCTTGCATACACATACACTCTTTTCCACACACAATGAATAACCCCTTTTGGTTATCATATACCTCTTTGTCTAGGTCAGATAAATCTTTTTTCTCTTAAACAAGATCGTAGATCTTAGGTTAGGTCAAATCCAACGGATCATTCCATCTTTGCATTACATTTACTTCTCCAAAGTAGTCTCTAATTAAATCTTGAAACCATACATTAATTATGGTTACCCATACATTAAATGACATGGATCAATATTTAATTAACATTACATATCCCAATAAAATCAACTAAGTCGGCCAGAGATCTCAAATCTCATCATTAATCCAATCACTGTAAGTCGGCCAACATCACTGTTTCCACTCGACAATTTCAATGGTGCTCGGCATTGAGCAACTTTTTTCTCATCACAAGCAACTTTACTCGGCACAAGCAACTTTGCTTGTCATAAGCAAATTTTCTCGGCATAAGCCAAACTTGCTTAGCACAGAACAGCCAAAAAACTGTCTTTGAAAGATAAAGAACAAATTACTTTGCCAGAGTGCCAAATGATAAAATACCCTTTTAGTTCCCTTTACTCAACCATTCACTAGGTCTTCTTGTTAAATCTTCTCCATCAACAATAGATATGGTACTCAAATAGATAAAAATAGTCTCACCAGTAAAGGTTTGACAACAATGACAAAACAACAATTGCTTGCATTGTCACTTTCCAACAGATCTATCAATGGATCTAGTGGTGGTAACTTTGATGGAAATTGTTTTTCATGCAACAAATATGGACACAACTAAAAATTTTAGGTCAATACTATTTGCACCTAGGTCACATATTTTATGAGTGAATACTGTTAGAAGGGAAAGACAATTAAACACTACATGTTGTGTATGTGGTAACTTTGGACACCTAACAATAAATTGTAGAATGATAACTATGAGAGGTAATATTGGACCTTGGAAGTTAACATGTATGACATGTTTTATCTGTCATAAGATAGATGATATGGCTGAAGATTGTCAGTTTAAGAACCAATCTCCTCATCAGTTAGAAAATGGAAAAGGAAAGAAGGTTACTAATGGTGATGAAGTCAGAAGTGATATGAAGAAGACAAGGGTGAACAAAGGTGAACTCAATTCCTCTGAGTTGACTGAGAACTCCACAAGTTTAGGAAATTAGAGGTTCCATCTGTGAACTAAGCATATTATTTTCTTAGGGGGAGAACTTAAAGAAAAATCCATTAGAGATCCCCTAGATTCAAGAGTGGTAAATATCTATATGCACATTATGGTGTAAGTTTCTATGATTTTTTTTTTGAGACTGTGAGTGAACTGCACTGATATTTTAATGTCAATATCTATTTGATAGCAGTTATTAATGTTGGTTGGGTACCAACTAGCAATAAGTGTTAACCGGTGATATGCAACTATTCCTACTATTGATATATGCAACATCTATTTCACTAAAGATGTATAAAGGGACAAGTAATTTATTTTCACACTCTTACTTTTAATTGAGAATTCAAGAGATATCTTGAGCTAGTGTGTGCAAAAGGTTATATTGGTGATTGAGATCTTGAGTTAGCTTCATATCAAGTTTTTGTGAAAATATAACTTGCGTATTTTAAGATATCATTTTAGTATGTGGTTATATTTGTGTGGTGTTCTGATTAAGTAAAAATAGGTTTTACAAGGACCCGAAACCTTTACAAAAAAACAAAGAGTTCAGCAGGTTTTACAAGGACTTGCAACCTAGAGTTTAAAGAGAGATAAACATAATAAAGTAGAAAAAACTATGCCTGAGCATCATAAAAGAAAGGAACAGAAAAAAAACATTCCGAACAAAAAAAGTCCCAAAGAAACAACAGAAGACAGTAGGGACAGAAAAAAACCCAACCAGGAAAGAAAAAGGAACAGCTACATCTCTTTCACCAGCTCCTCAGCTTCGAGGACCATGATCTGCATGTTGTTGACCGATGTTTTAAGCTCCTCTGTTTCTTTTTCCTCCTTAGGACTCTTTTTCTTGGCACTAGCTCTGGTGCGCAATCCTGGGCCCATAGTCTCCACTATACTGTTGTCTTTATTCTTGTTAACCTGTCTAGTTTATCCATAAGAATTTGCGCATGACCACAGTAAGCTTTTAGGCTAATGAGACATTGTTCCCCTACTTTTTTAACTGACCCCTCCAATCTTTTCACTTTATTTTTCAGAATCTTAATTTTTTCCTCACTGTTATCCTTTTCCATTCTATCTTTAATATATTTTATTTGTTTCTCCATGGTTTCCACCTTGTTAGCATACTCAGCCTGAGCTTCAGAGTTGCCAACAACTTCTTTCATTTCCTTCAGACACTCTGCCACAGGTTTTTCCCCAATCCCCATTCTATTGATAATTTTTATATCCGCCTGTGTTTTATCAATTTGGTTTTTCAAAATGACCTGGTCATTAAACATGTTATTAATCAACCCAGAAAAACCCTCGATAATACCTTTGTTTTCTTTATTATTATAATCCCCTTTTTCTAGATTGTCAAGATTTTCATTGAACCCAGAATCAACAGCAGTATTTTGATCCAAATAATCTTCCCCCTTCTGAGTATCAATCTTCAACTGACTTGTTTTAATAAAAGTATCCTCTTTTTCATTATCTCTATTATCTTTTTCCTTAGTCTTCCTCTTATCAGGGATAATGTCTTCCTCGTCAGAGGTAAGAACAATACTTTTCCTGCTGGATTTATTGTTTCTGTGAATTATGTTACCCTTACCCTCGACTCTTTTCCTTTTTTTACCCTCCTTTTTAGTTACTTCATTGTCCGTCTCAGTATCTGAATCCCTAATCTGGGTATTCTTCTGATTCTTCTTTTTACTAGCAACCCCAATATCAATCTCAGTCTCCGAATCCCCAGTCTGGGTTTTCTTCTGAGTTTTCATTTTGCCTTTTTCTTTCTGCTGTCCACCTCACATTCCTCATCACTACTCTCAGTTTCTGACCCTTCAGAGCTAGATTTCTTCTTCTTTTTAGGAATACACCTTTTCTTATTTTTAGGAGTAAGGAAACCTCTAGCCTCCTCTTCACTTTCAGTATTTTCTTCAAACATACTATACTCCTCATCCCCTTCTATTTCTTCCACATCCTTCAATTTCTTCTTCTCCACTGACCTTACCAATTTTTTAGATTTCAACACCTCATAAACAAGAAACATAAGTCCTTGGTGAGAAGCATGGTCCCCCTTGGGGTCTTTTTGATAACTAGTGATAGTAGCTTCTAACGAACTGAGCAAATAGTAAGGTAAACTAATTTTAACCTTATGTCTAAAGTGGTTTAACAGCATAAAATGGTGCCCAGTCACTCTAGTAAACCTACCATCCAGTGTAATATAGCTGATGATGATATAAATAACATACCTCCATGGTCTGGAAATGCACTTAGGGTTATGGTAGGAGGTGTCAATCTTAACCAATCTGTTCCTCTCTTTCTCGTTATCCAAAAAAGTCTCCCAGGCTTTGTCAGAGATCAACCTGTCATGGTAAAACTTAATTCCCTCCATCCCCATTCCCGTGGCTTCAGCAATGACATCCTCTATTAATTCCATGTACTCATCATCAACTAAAATATTGCCCTCCTTCCAAGTTTTCTCAAAAATCCTAGTAATATTAGGATTTCCACCATGAAGCCGCTCCAGATAAATAGCAAGGCCTCCCTCTTTCACAATCTCCCACACATCCTCACTTTTTTTCCACTAACTACAGCTAACTGGTTCAATTCTCTTCTTATTTCCTCCCATATCTTCTCTATAATTTCTATAAGTTTTGTTCTTGACGCTACAAATAATGCCAAAATGAGATTTTTGATAACCGTTAAAGACCCAGAAAGCGTGCCAACTCCAACTTAAAATCATTGCCTTATACTTCCACCTTTGAAGGCCATTATGACACATCACTTGAGTATAAATGATATTAAAATAACTTTCCATTAATGATGATTTTCTGACGACTCCTCTGGCACTCATCCTCGAGCATTAGTTTTACTTCAATTGGCATGACGTTTCCATCATTCCACTGATCCACCTCATCACTTTTGCAAGCATGATTTGCCGCCCAATCAGCAATGCCATTAGCTTCACAATAATTATGAGTGATTATGCAACACTCAAAAGAGTTAATTATCTCCCTGGCTTTTTTAATTATATTGTATATAGTCCAAGACACAGGAATCACATTATTTAAGAAGTTTATAATGTTGAGAGAATCCCCTTCAACCCCAAATTTAGAGCATCCTTTCTCTTTAGCAAAAATAACACCTTGGAGAGCCGCGCAAGATTCAACAATATGATTAGTTTGATGACCAATAAGAATAGTTTTAATGCCACTACACACACCATTTTCATTTTTGATAACAATACCACAACCAGCTACCCCTGGGTTGCCCTTAGAGGCCCCATCAAAATTAACTTTCTACCAGCCCTTAGGGGGACAATCCCATCTAGCATCTTCTCTTTTACCCTTATTAATATTATTGTTAGGTTTACCACACAAATTCCAATTTTTAAGCACTGATGAGTCATTCTCCTGTTTGGATTCTGCAACTTCGTCCTGAAGAGTAACATTCTCTCTTATACCTATTTTAATCTTGTAGAAGAATTATTTCTCCTTAGTACTTTTGTCCCTAAAAAATCTATCATTTCTTTCCCTCCAAACCCCCCAATAGACATGTGGAAGGACAAACTTCCACATCTGAATGATAGTTTTATGCTTAGAGGGATATATCCAGG
>MU228225.1:61244-103700 GCA_018584345.1 Thuja plicata
ATGGTCTCCCTGGTGATGCTACTCCAGCTCCAACATCTCCATTTTTACTGCTTCTTGTTGAGACCTTTCTGTTTTGCGCCTCTTTATCTTTCTTCCCTTTTTTTTTGTCTCCTTTAGTATTTTTCTCGTTTTCTCTATCACTTTTCTCTCCTTCAAGGATTTGTGTGATCTTAGTAGAGTCCCCCCATTTCGGTAGAGCTGTACCTACTGGAATCTGATTTTCCTCCGTTACGTTTTCCCTCTTAGGTGTTGCAATCTCTTGATCTCTTCCTACCCTCTTAGGGGTCACTTCTAATTTTTCTAGGCTACTTTTCAGCTCCAGATCACATTTTTTTTGTTTGTCCTCGTTCTTCTCAGTTTTACTTTTGGTTTCAATCTGAAGATTTCCTTCTTTGTGATGATCATTTTTCTCCTCTTCTGGTTCTTCCCATACTTCATCTCCCTTAGAATCATCTTCCTTTACCTCCCCTTCTTCCATTTGGACTTCATTTTATTTTATTTCCCCTTCTTCTATTTGGGTTTCCTTTTCTTTTTCATTCATAACTTTCTTTCCCCATTCCTTAGGATCCTCATTATCTGAACCTATCATTGGCTTTGAACATTTCATCTTAACACTAATTTCCTATTCCTCTTTCTCTTTTCGCTGTCCTTCCCTGGCTTTGCTGCTAACTTCTTTAGTTTTTCTCACTACTGGAATCCATTTCTGAGTTTTTTTCTGGATTACTTTCTCCGGACATTTCTTTGCCCAATGACCCACCTTTTTGCAATGGAAACATGCAAAGGGTATAGTTTCATATTCTATAGTTTGTTCCCACATACCCAACTTATATTTAAGACTTATTTTTTCTGGCATATCCTTATCCTGCATTATCGCAACACAGATTCGAGCATAGGTTAGCCTCCGTCTCGCCGCCGTCACATTATCTATCAACAAAAGTTCCCCAAATGAGCTAGCTATCCCCACAAATATTTCTTCCAACCAATATTCAAGAGGCAGACCATGTAGTTTTATCCAAACAGGGACCTGTCGAACAGCGTCCTCCTCAAAAACAAGATTTGGACTCCATTTTTGAAGAATAAGAATATTTTTCCCAATCAACCATGGCCCGCTGCATAGAATATTCATTCTATCTTCTTCACAAGAGAAGAAAAATGACATACATCCCTTAGCCATCGCTAACACCTCTGCTTGGCCTTTCAAAACCCATTTCTGAGACACAAAAGCCCTAACCACTTCGATGTTAGGTCTTACTCCTAAAAATCTACCAACCAGCGAATTTTTCATCCTTGCTATTGAAAAATCAATGGTCTGGTTTGGAATTTCAATAGCAAAGCTTCCTTGAGACGGTATAGACACATTCTTCACCGGAGGTAAAGAAGATTTACCTGTTGGTTTGATGCCAAAAATGGATGCCCATTTCCTCGGTTGCCCCAACCCAACACCCGATCTAGGACCCCCTCCTGGGTCCTCAGGCGACTGTCCTGTATCGGGATCCAATCTCGTGATCTCGATGTCCTTTCCATCATCCCGCTTACTACGCTCAGAGGATCTTGCCTCCTCCCGATCACTCCTGCCCAAATTCAAAGTTGAATCTGGACGCTCCTGCTCACCCATGTAGCAGGACATGGTTGTGAAAATATCGAGAAGAGTTAACTGCACAATAGGTTCCAAAAGTTTGTGTGGTGTTGCAGTTGGTTGAAATGGCTGAAAATTTTGATACACCAATTTTGGTGAATATTTATGAGGAGCCTTGACCTGTATTCAAACTGCATCCAAGCAAAGCAGCTGAGATTGATATGTCTGATGACCTATCCACTATCCCTCATGGTGTGATATTTATTGAAGATGTTCATTCTTATATCCACTATAGAATCAAATAATTAGGAGCAGAAGCAATCCAGAAAGAATACAAGGATATGTGCATCAATGGAAATTTGAAAGTTGAGAAAAAACATCTATAGGAGAATGGTTTGACTTATGCTGTGGAAATTCCTACTGAATTCCATCCCAATTGATTCATATTGAGAAGAGTGCACAATCAATTCATATGGCTAGAAAGACCTCACAAGATTTCAAAGACTTTGATTCATATCTAGTCACAGGGTTCTGAGCACAAGGTTTAGAATGTACATTGAGAATGGTGGCTAGTCATCTAGTCACTGAACTAACCAAATCCAAACTAGACAGGAGAGAAATCATAATTGTTCATATTTCAAATAAGGAAGTTTTTTTCACGTGCATGGTGATAGGATACCAAGTTTACCACTCCAGTTGACTTAATGGTGTGCCTAGTGGAGCTATTCACACTGCCTATCAGATTGTGAAGGATGATTCTACATATGATCTGTGTGAGATGACAAGAATTCAATTTATGGTGAACATGGAAAGGATAAAGAAAGACAAGAGAAAATAATTCAATTATGGAGCTCTATTGGAATGTATGTTTTTTTATGTTCAAAAGTTCTTCCCCGGTAAAGGAAATGTTACATGATCAAAGGAAAAACCAGTAGTTGTGAAAATAAGTGATTTTATAAAGGAATTAGGGAACAATTTCAATAAGGTCATGTAGAGTTACTTCAAATATTTCCAATCTAGAATGCATAAACAAGAAATGATTCTAGCTAGAATTGTAGACAAGTACAAGAGTGATATTTTTTTTCTTGTAGACACCAATTCATGTATTGTGAAATCTATGGAACCTAGGACATGTTGGATTCATCCTATGGGTTATGAAGTTGATAGTGGTTCAGTAACTTCACATGTTGATTAGTTATTTTCAAAACCATTAGACAAACAAGCACGAAGATTTGGAACTCATGATGAAGTTGTTTCTAAAATTCAAAAGGAATTGAAAGGAAAATAAGAAGAATGGTATCTAATATAGAGAATAAGTTTGGAATTAGTGACGTAGGAACATCTCACACTACTATAACCCTAATTGAAGCTAAGAAAAAATGGAGAAAATCATCTACTAGTGAAGTTAAGTCTGAAAGGGAATCTTCAAGGAAGAAAAGACAACACACTTCTACTCCAAAGAGAATATAATAGAGGAAGCAAAAATTAATTGATGAAGAAGGGACAAAATTAGGTAAGGATGCCTATGAAAAAAATAATGGTGAAACAAAGTTTGCCTCTTCTATTGATGGTATTGTAAAAGGTATTGTGAATAATGGTATACTTGCTACTATTGGAAAAATATACACTTTGGGGAGCAGAGAAGATAAGAAGAAGATAGAAGATGCAATTTTGTATCATTTTCAAAAATTTTGCAGAACACCTTTAGAAATCCATTCTTGCATCCCTAATGAGTTATATCAGGTGATTGATGCTAGATGGAGTGCCACATTACAGTTGGATAAAGAGATTATGGACACTAATCCAAGTTCAACCTGAGTTGTGTGAAGAAGATGATAAGATAATGATTACTGCTCATAAGTATAAATTCAATATTAAGAGAAGAGAAAATAGACTTCTAATTGATGATACACAAAGTGTACATGATGAAACAATCAGGGAAAACTTTAAGAAACCCCCTCTTGGGAAAAGGTCTAAAATAATGGTGATTCCTACATTATTTGGGGGGAGGGAATTAAATATTTTTGGAAAAAAAAATTAATTTGAAAGAAAAAAATTAGTTTTACTGACAATTTTGTTTCTATTATATGAAAATTATATAAAATCTTGGCGAATCTTTCATTATTGAAAAAAATCACGGTGACAGGCACACATACCAAGAAACCATTAATGTATTGTGAGTTAATTTTCTATCTTCTAACAATAACTAATACAACTTTTTATAATCGTTGGGTGATCCCAGATCAATGGCAGGAATTATATTTCAGGATAAGGTTTAAAATGACAAATATTTCCCCAAAAGTCTCTAGAATAAAGATACATGCCAAATCTATTTTGGGATAGTCTTAAAAGTCATAAAGTTTCATTGAAAGTCTCCAGAATAGAGACACATGTCATGTAACCTGTACCCTAACATTAAATATCTACCACATATTGGAAAATATGGTTGTCAATTACGACAAGCTTTGGAGATTGCAGACAAAAATTTTCAATTTATAGTGTCCAAAAATTAATTTGATTGGCAATATTGTGAAAGAAAAGGATAAAAATACATAAACCAATGGGCGATGGGCCTGGTCATTCAACCCAATATTTATAAAGTTTGGGTGACATGGAAAACCTGATATACACATTATATTTGCCAAATCTTAGGTCCCAAATATGAGACATTCGCCAAATGGAAAATATTCGCAACTAAAGTTTTCCCTGGAAACAACTGAGACATGGAGATAAATACTATAGATAAAGGAGGTAGCAACCCAAATAGAACAAGTTCATGTAGAATCAAATGAAATAATACATGGAAATAACACATTTTATGTAGATTAGACATTTGGGAATATTGTTCTAGACATTCCTAACTTGGTGAACGATATTAAAACACATAATATCAATCTATCACAAACTGGTGGTGATGAGATTGAAACTATCAACATAATAGGAAAAGAGGATTCATCCTCACCATTTCTTATGGAACATATAGAGGAGATGATTTCTAAGAAGGAAGTGAAGAAAGCAGAAGAAAGTAAGTAGGAGGAGAATCTAAAGAATATTGAAGAAGAACCTAAGACTAATAATAAATTAAGTCTTGTAGCATCTAGTGCAAATAAAAGACATAAATCGATGACTATTGTATAAGATGAAGAATATTTACTCATAACACCGATAGATATATCCAAACTAAAACCAAAGGAACTGATGACACTTTCAGAACAATTAAGGATTTAGGTTGTAAAGAACAAGGAGAAAACAAACAACAACAAGAAATGAGTATTAAGGAAAGCTAGAGACATCCTAGATGAGTTAGTTCCTGAGGTTAATTATGATTAAGATGACAAACCTATTGATTATATGGACACTCTTGCAAAAGATATTTTACATCAAGGTCCAGATTTGCAGACAATTATAGTGAAGAATGCAGATGATAATTTAGAAAAGAAGATAATAGGAAAGATGATGGAAAATATTACTACAGATAGGATCAAATTATCAGATTTGATAGAGGAAGTTAAGAGTATATTGACCGAGGTAGGTCAACTAATTTTCAAAGTATCAAGGTTTTCAAACTTTGTACAATATTTGGAATAAAATAGAGCTGGAGCATAGAATGAATTGGAGAAATTAAGAGATCAACTTGATCCACTGTCAAGTTCATTCACAACTTACAATAATCAAGTAAATAAAATCAACAATAAGGTTAAGCATATTCAAACTGAGCAAGAGAAGAGAATGATCACTCTATTGGAACTTCAATCCACCTTATCTCCTACAGTAGAAGTGATGCAACAAAATGTGAAAATGACATAAGCTATATTTTCCTTACCTAACATGAACACTTTAGATAGCATGGAAGAACTAGCCTCAAGTTTAATTGAGAAAACCATTGCTATGGGTTACTTGCAAAATCTATGGGAAACAACCTTGATTTTGAAAAAGATTCCCTTCAAGGTATTTTTTGATAGGATGTAAGTAAGATTTTGTATACATATAATGTAAGTATTTATGCCTTTGTTATTGTTGTCAAAGGGGGAGTATATGAATGGTTAAGAATATGTATGTAGAGTATGTATATAGGGAGTCATAATTTGATATTATGATTGCATTATTGTAAGCATATGTTTGAGTTAGTATATGTTTTCCATCAATTCCAAAGGGGGAGATTGTTGGTATTATGTATTATTGGTATTTGTTACTATGTTGGGAGATTGTTAGTTGCTTGTAATTGATGTCAACTAAGTGATTAAAAGTCTTAATATACAACAGGTAAAGTGAAGATAAAATAGGTAAGCAGGTCATACTAAAATTTGGTTAAGTTTAGAAGATCATTAGACTATACATACATCACTTTGGTAGTGGTCATGGTACATCCATAATTTTGAGGAGCAGTCACAGAATTAGCTTCAACAAGTTTAAATTTCAAAGTGGTACCAACCACAACTTATTTGGTTGAGCGGTGATAGAGTTTTAAGTGTCACATACACTAAGACAGGTAGAACTCTTATGTTCTTGATCAAGAAATTAGTAGATCATAGATCGGTGAGTGGTAAGGTATATGTGATCATTTTTAATGATTTTATGATGTGGAATAAAGGTTATACATCTAATGTATGGATATTTACAAGATTGATGTAAGCATTTAAGACATATTTGAGGTGTTGCATTGGAGGAGTCAAAACGTGTTTGACTACCTTAGAGATATAAACTTGTAGATCTTATCCTGGCCTAACACGGTCATGGTAAAAATTTCTTTCATTGATATTATCAATTTGACACATGGTAATCTCTCAGGAAAGCAATTTGAAGATCAATTTTAAGGTGGTGCAAGTTTTTTATAAATGGGAACTGTTCTTATTGGAAAAAAAGATAGTTGATGTTGTTGGAGAGTTTGTTTTGGGTGATTAGGGTTTTATGATTTTAAGTTGAAGTTGCAATCAAAGAGGAAAGAGAAGAGAGAAATTATGAAGTACATAGGTACAAAGTATAAATAAATTATAAGATCTATTAATAAATCAGTGCTACATCCAGATCACTTATCTTGTTGTTTCCTAATAGTTGCAGTAGGCAAAATCCCTTAGCCGAGTGAACTCTATCAAGTTCCTTTTGTAAATCCTTTAATATGGCAACTTCTTTATTGAGGTTTTAAATCCTCTAGAAAGGTAGACCATATTTGATCTTATTGTACTTGTAATAGTGTACTAGTCATTCCTAACAAGGTGAATCCTTAGAAAGGGTATTTGTAGCTCCTAACAAGGAAAACTCATACACTGTAGTATTGGACTTGTGGGTGTCATCCCCACTATGGTTTTTTACCTCTTACAAGGGTTTCCATGTGAAAAATATTAGTGTTATGTGTGATGAGTTGTTGGATTCTTTATATTAATTTCTTTCATATATTTTCATTAATTATTTAATTTATAGTTTGGAAAGTATTTTAGTAGTTATTTGGTTAAGTGGTTGAATTGGTTCGTTAGTTGTTTGTACTGATTCACCCCCCTCTTAGTACCTATTATTTTTACACTTGGATACACAAATTTTGAAGTTGGAGAATCCTTTGGAACCAAGAAGGACATGCAAGACAAGAAAGATTCACCAAAGTTAACCCCAAGGGGTCCCGATAAGAAACCTTATAAACCAGTCTGCTTTAAATGTCATAAGGTTGGACATACTGATAATGTTTGCAAGAAAAATTTCAAATCTAGTACTGCAAGTGTTAGATCTAATGCTAGACCATGTAATTTTCATGGTTATTTTTATAATTGAAACAAATATGGTTATAGAGCTAATGAGTGTAGTACAATGTTGAACAATCAATGGTCACAAATCAACCAATCAAGTCCTTATCAGAATGAGAACTGGTGAAATGGTACATGTTCACATTGCCACAACTAAAGACACATGATAATTATTTTCATATTGAGGACAAATAGAGGTAATGCTAGACCTTGGAGATCAACATGTATGCCATTTTTTCATTGTCACAAGATAGGACACATTGCAAGGTTTTGTAGAGAAAGGAACAATGAGGTGAACCAACTAGTTAATCAGTCAAACAAGAAAAAGGGAAAGAAAACCATGAATGTTGAAGAGACCAAGAATCAAATGAGGAAGATTTGGACAAAGAAGAGTGAAGACAAACCATCTGAAGATACATCTTCACCAAGTGTGGAGAAGTATTCATCTAACTAATTCATCATTGAATTAGGGAGAGAAAACATTGTAGAATCTATTGAATACCCCCTAGATGCATGTGCATTAATTTATATTTGCATATTTAGATGCACATGGTTGTTTTTATTTATGGTATAAAGTTTTTTTAACCGTGTGAAGAATTGGTTGACCGCTAACAAGATTTTAGAAGGTATATGATGTTTTTTTAGCAACTGGTGATTCAATTAATGTTGTAGAGTGAAGGAAGATAAAAGGTGATTTTTAGGTCTTATTTTTCACCTAAACGTTCAAAGAAAAGGCATAGAGAAACACAAGTGAAGATTGAGCAATTTGACAACATTCAAGGTGATTGATTGAATAATTTGAAATGATTGTATAAAGGAAACAATAAGGGTTTGAATTTTCATCAAGAGGTGGTTGTCAAAGGTATTTATTGTATCTTCTAAGATTAAATTTGTCATTTTCAATATGGATACACCGATCATTGTGGAGATTACTGAGAGACCTAGGCCAGAATTTAAGAAACATTCATTCAAATCAGTCGGAGAAGATCCAAAGGGTGCCCTATCTAGTGTGATGCATATTGAATATGTGTGATCATACATTCATTATAAGTTTGAAGATCTAGGTGAATCTTATATTCATTATTGTATGAAAAATTGTGTAGTGAGTTGGTATCGAAGGATGAATACCAAGTGGTTGAAGACAAGGTTTTTTCTCACACGATCAATTTCCCTGATGAGTTTCAAGAAGATCAAGTCAGATATGTGTTGAGCCGAGTGCATGAATAGTTTATGTGGCTTTACCACCCACATAATAGTACTAAGGAGGTCATACATGCAGTGATAGGTTTCTATACAACTGATGAAGTACCAATACTTAGGTCAATTTTAGAGGATGTAGTCACAAAGTTAACTAAATCAAAGTGGGATAAGATAGAGATGAAAATAAATGATATCCCTAATCTTAATGTGATATTTGCATCTATAGTGATAGGATATAAGGTCTATCACTCCAGTAGAATCAATAGTGTGCCCACTGATACAATCCATACTGCATATAGAATGGTGATAGAATATGCATAGTATGATTTATGTGCTGCAATGAGAGATCAATTATTTATGAACATGGAGAAGATTAGAAAGGACAAAAGGAAAGTATTTAAATTTAGTCAATTGATTATGGGATTGTTCTTTTACTTTTAAAATTACTTTCCTGGTGTTGGTCATATAAATTGGATAGAAGGTACACCAATTATGGTCCAATTGAAAAACAATATTAGATTATTGGTTAATGGTTTTAATGAGAAAGTTTGGGGCTATTTAAAATACTTTCAAAGAAAAATGCATCAAAGGGAAGGATACCAACCCATATTATCAAGAAATACAAGGATGATATATGTTTTATGGTGGATATTGACACTTGTTAGATGGAGGTAGTAGTTCTTAGGAAATCATGGGCTATTCCTAGGGGATATGAATTATAAGTTGATATGTTGACCTTACATGTTGAATATCTATTATGTAAATTGGTAGATCCAAATGAGCCTAGATTTGGAACCTATAAGGAGAAGAGCATGGAAATACACAATAAATTGAACAAACTGGTGATTGAGAAGAAGATTAGAAAAGAGGTAGAACAATTTACATTGAAGAAAGTATTCACATAGGAAGCCATAAACAAGGAAAGAGCCAAACATGCTATAGAGAAAGCTAGAACATCTAGAGCAGCAACATCTATAGGTGGAGGTGAAGATGTAGAATGTATTTCTTGTACAACCAGTAGTGTCCCAACTAGTAGGAAAAAAAGATATGCCTTAGTAACAATAAATAAGGAGAAAATAAATCCTCTTGTAAAGACACCAATAAAAGAGAAGCAAAAGACAACACAACCTGAGACCTCAAAAGAAAAAGAGGCTAAAACATCAAAGAAGGTTGGTGGAAAGAGGAAGAAACAAAAGGCTCAAAGGAACAAGGAAGCTAAAAATATTGAAGAAGAAGAAGCAGAAGGAACAGAGTCAGATGAAGAACAAAAGGAGATGAAGATGAGTGGAAAAAAGTTAAGGGTGGTTGGTGCTCCTACCACTAATTTTGTTAAGCCTGATTTTGAAAAATTCATCTCTGTTGACAATATAGTTGAAAGAGTCAAGAAGTGGGGTGTACTTGTTGGTGTAAGAAAATTTTAGGACAAGGTCAATGAAGATGATTATTGTGGGTTGTGTTTTGTATGCTCAAATAAAGAGGGTTATTAGCACCGATTTGCAATGGGGAAATCAATCACCTACTAAGAACAAACCTACAAACAATAAAATAACAAGCAATCAAGGAGGAATACAAACGAATGCAAACCAACAAAGATTGAATCTTCTATTGTCTCTCTCTACTCCTTCTGAACTATTGTGTGTGTTGTGATCAGTATTGGTATCGACAGTATCTATGACTTGGGGACATCAAGAATATGATATTGATTTTGATCAAAAGAATACTTTGAATGCTTCTATCAAGAATCCTGCAGAGTAAGGGTGCACAAAAGATTGAAATCCTGGATCCTTCAAATGGTTGTGAAGGGTTGATTATATAGAATATGGAAAATGATTTCAATGGTTGAGATTGATCCAAGAGATTAGAGAATGAATGATTGAGATCAAAGAGAACTATAGAAGCAATCAGTAAACTCCACCTCTTCAACTAGGAGAGAAGACGTGATGTTTTAGTTTACTGAGGAGCAACTAGTAAACTCCACCTCTTCAACTTGGAGAGAAGGGGTGATGGTTTTAGTTTAACTGAGGAGAAACTAGTAAATTCCACCCCTTCAACTTGGAGAGAAGAGGTAATGTTTTAGTTAACTAAGAAGCAACCAGTAAACTCCACCTCTTCAACTTGGAGAGAAGAGGTAATGTTTAGTTAACTGAAAAGTTGATCATGAGTTACCTTTTTGAACTTGAGAAAGGATTTATTTGAATATTTAATTCATTTTTGAAATTAAAGTATTCAACATGAAAGATAATTGAATTCTTTTTGGATTTACAATTGAATTATTGAATGAAATTAAATTAATTTAATTAGAAGAAATTAATTAGTAAGTTTAAATATTAAAATTTAAACTTTAGGAAATTGAATTTAATTAATTAATGAAGATTAATCAATTAAGGTCATTTAATTAAATAAAAATAATTATTTAATTATTTTTGGGGATGTGATTAGATGATTTAGGGAATCAATTTAGAAGAAAATAGATGATTAATTAATGATTAAAAACCCATTAATAAATAGAAAAAAATTAGTGTTTTTAATATAAGGTCATAAGTCTGTCTATTTTAGGGTGTTTACAACTACCAAACTTGGGTCTAACCCCGACATGTGAGAATATGACCATGTAAATTTGTCAATAGATTCCCGAAGGAGAGCAGTGAGGGATATTTCTTCGCCTTCTAATAGTGATGCCATGATATAAGTGATGTTGGTATTCTCTTCTGTACCCAGGTTGATAGGTTTTGTCTCTTCTATGAGGATGGATGACTGCTTGGGCCTATGATCATGGATGAGAGGAAGAGGAGGATATTTATCCTCTGGCACCTCACGTAGGTTTTCACTAGCGAATATGCCCTTTATTTTTTCTTTTTTATGATCATATAGTTCCCCAGAGGGGTTTTTGCCAGGAGATCCATTTTTTTATTTTTTCTTTTTGTCTTCTATTTTGTAGCTAAAAACCTCCTCTTCCCCAAAGTATTCCTTGGGGGCCAATTTATAGACATGTTCTGAATCATGCCCCCGATCATTTTTTTGTTCAACTGCCCCCATGAATCTTAGGAGTGGATCCTCACTTTGGAATTTATCAATATGCACGACACTTGGTTGGTCCCAGTCTATGAGTTTGGGATGAATGAGGGGTAGGTCAATGAAGTTAATAGAAAGTTGGCAGAGGAAAGATTTTCCCAGGAAGGTTTTGTCATCGAGGACATCATCGTAGGCTCTCACAATTTTCTCTTTTGGGATATCTTTGATTTCAACAATTTCACCAGGGTATTATGATAGGTATAGTTGTTCTGGTTAGTGCCCCCATTTGTGTCAAGGACAAAACCAAGACCCTGATTTATTTCTAGTTGGGGGCTCTATAGGAGCCCTCATGCCATGTTCCTCATGGCCTAGGCCTCCTCCCTGATAGTTCCAACATTTTGTAGCCAATTTGTGAGTAGGGATAACTTTAAGAAACCCCCCTCTAGAAAAATATATAAAATCTTGGTGAATCATTCATTTTATTTAAAAAAAAATTAATTCCTATTGGCAAATCTCTCAATATTTTGGGAAAACAAATTATTTGTATTGGCGAATATTTTTTAATCACAAAATTTTTGTAGAAAATATTGGCGAATCTCAAACAATAACCCAAATTTCATTAATGACCATGGAAAATAATTATATTTAAATAAAAAAGAGTTCTTATAGAAAAATTTTAGGCTAACTATGAAAATATTTGATGTGTTTAAGGGAACCTATAGTATCTAGTTGCTACCATTTATTTAAAATATAATCAAATAATCCTCATTGTATTGTGTGAGATAAACGTATCATTATTTTTATTATTATAATAGGACCCAAAATTTCTTCAATGTCATTGATTTATCAACAATCCAAAGGAAATCTTAGCCCCGATAAGCGTTACAAATAAGATAGTAACATTTTTGCCTCATGGAATATAATGAAGATCACTAGATTATATTTTAAATCAATAATGACAACTAATATTAGTGACACAACCCTACTATAACTAATAGTGATGATATATTATTGGTGAATTAAGTTAGATTTCTATAATAACTGATAAAATTTAGGCGAATTGAATATAACCATCTATCAAATATTAGGTGAATCTTTGAGTTTAAATTTTTAATAAAATAAATTATTTGGCGATTTAAATAATCCTAAAATAAAATTTTGTAAAAATTTGGTGATTTAGGTCGCCTTAAACCTTGAATTATTAGCCAAATTTGGATTCTCAAATTTCAAAAATTAGCCAATTGGCGAATATTAGCCACTAAAAAAATCTATGTTTGTGAGACACTGGATATTTGTTTTTGAAATAATTAAGGAGGCCATTGTTAGGAAGTCATACATCCCTGTAAATCCATATGTTCATATCTAGGTCCATTTCCTGAGCATTTATGATTCCATTAGAGATGAATGGGCTGGAGCCCATTTTATTTGGCTTGGTTTCCTTGTGATTTTATGTGTTTTGGCTTGTTCATCCTTGGGTATGCGGTTCAGATGGTAGAGCTCCAACTGCGAAGGTGTCTGACAAGTTGTATTCTCCACAACCCTGGTTTTTGATCTTGACAGTGGAGAGACTGGAGGAGAGGATAGTTTTAGGGTCAATGCATGATCTGGAGGAACTAGAAACAAAAGTATCAATGTCAATCCCAGGATTGTAATTTGAATGTGGGTAGGAGGCTTCCAACACATGACAGTGCGTGAAGGGTTGAGGATTTGCACAAATGGTGACTTTAGCTTTGTGGTATGGGAACTTGATGCATTGGTGGAAGGTGGAGGGAACATCTTGCATGGAATGAATCCTTGGGTGACCTAGGAGAATTTTGAAGGGTAGATCAAGATCAATAACATGGCAGATGGTATCTTGTACCGTAGGACCCAACTTGATGGGCAATGAGATGGTGCCTTCAGAAGTGCATTCCAGATTATCATAAGCCTTGATTGTAATGACATCATTCATTATTTATTCTTTGGTACACCCCAACTATTTGATGAATTTTATAGTGCATAAATTGAGGGCCAAACCATTATCTATCATGATCTATTTGATGGAAAAATCTTTAACCATGACAGCGATGGAGAGAGGGAGGTTGTGGTCAAGTTCAGTGGATGACATGTCTTTTGGTTTGAAGGAGATAATGTAGGATGTGGATAGGTGGCCAACAAGGTTTTGGAATTGTGTAGGGTCGATGTTGCTGGGAACACGTGATTCTTGTAAGGCTTTATTAAGGATTTCTTGGTGGATGAGTGAAGTGCAGAGGAGGTCTAGGATGGATATTTGGGAAGGAGTATTCCCTAGGTGTTCCAATAGGTTGTATTGTGTTTCGATGGATGGAGTGGTACTATCACCTGTATCAAATATTCTTCCTTGATGGGTGGTGACTGTGCATTGACTATTTGTACCTTTAACATGAATGACATTGACTAAATAATTTACTTGGGATATGCAGCTAATGAGGTTTTCATAGTTGATATATGCATTGGTATAATCTTTTTTGTCAGCATTATCTCATTTTTTCCCTTCCCTTGGTTTGGGGATAGAGCGCGATTGGTGGGTCCTTTTCCAGAATTGTGCTTAGGGAACGTGTTTTGGTAGATCTGAAGGCTTGTATTTGGTGATAGTTGGGCAGAAAAGTCTACATTGATCTCTTCATGGTTGATGAGGTCTTTAATGTATTGCTTCAACTTCATACACTTTATAGTGGTGTGTCCCTTAACACGATGGAAATCACAATATTCATTGTCTTTATACTACGTAGGTTTAGGTGGTGATTCATAAAATGGTTGTGTTTGTGGGTACATGATTAGATTGGATTTAGCCATCATATGGAAGATGACATCTATGGCTTCACCCAATGGGTGAAGGTACATTTTCATGCATTATGGTCTTGAGGCTTGTTTTATCCTTTCAAGACTGACATGGTGTTTGTTTGGTTTGCTGGAGGTTGGCAGTTTGGTTGATATGCTATCCCTAGAGGGGGATACATATTCGTGACTTGCAGGTGAATGTTTTGTTGGTACATTGGTTCAGGTTGTTGATACACAGGGGTGGTTACGGATATACTAGTGGTGTCTTCTGATATGTTTGAGTAGGTGCATTAGGGATGGCCACAACAATTAGGACATGCTTAGTATCGGTAGCATCGTCAGTCACAATGCTCTTATTTTTTTCTAGTAGTGAGATTGATCATTGTTGTTCCTACCAGGTTGGGATTATTTGTAATTTTTGATAGTGTCATCACTTAAGAGGCCTCACTCAAGATCCATTCCCTTCTCATAGATCTCTTAATAGGTCTATAGGCATTTCATTCACATGTGGTGAGCCAGTTTAGGATGCAGATTGTTAATGAATATCTTTGTTAGGTTCTTTTCAAGGGGTTGATAGGATAGTCTCATGGTAAGACCCTACCATATTTGAAGGTAAGCCACCAAACTATCCCCACCTTTATTTTTTGAGTTACATAGGTCTAGAAGGAATAACTTTCTATCAATGTTATGTGCGTATTGCACCACAAATTTCTTAGATAGTTCCACAAATGTGGATAGGGTGTTGTAAGGGATTTTGTAGAATCATTCTAGGGTGGTTCCCTCTAGTCTCTTCGAGAAGAGGCACATTAATTATTTATTGATGTATACAACCTGTTGACATTCCATGTAAAACTCTTTGATGTGGCTGACGGGATCCCCCTTCCCCTATAATTGTCAAATTTTGGTGTCTCAAAGTGTTTAGGGAAGTTACAGTCATAATAAAACAATCAAAAGGATAGGGACATACCTCCTCATATCTAAATGTTTTTCTTTCATTCCCTTCTTGGAGCTCCTTGAGAGCATTCTTCCTTTCCTCCCATTTTGTGTTGACAAGTGAAGGGGAAGGTGCACCCAGCATGTTGGAGCTAGGTGCTTGATATGGATCAAATGGAGCTGAGGAATATGGAGGGTTTGGTAGATGATATTGTGGTGTATGGTAGGGAGATGGTACAACTGCATAGGTGAGTTTTGGAGGGATTGTATGTTGTTGTGGCTGGGTATTGAAGGATTGTTGCGGAAAGGATCATAAATTTGGTGGTGGCGACAAGGATTGTTGGTAGCTAGGCTACATTGGTATCTAATAAGCTGGTTGGGATGGTTGTTAGTATGCGGGATATGCTAGTTGAGATTATTTATACATGGGATGGGTGTATGATTGACCTATGTAGGTGATTTGGGTATTATTGAAGCTATATGATGGATAAGCACTATTTTGGTTGATTCTAGGGTTGACACTTGTGGAAGTGCTTGGCTACAGGGAAGATGGAATGATCGGTATGATGGAGGATGGTGGCATATCTAGGTAGTTAGTGAATGTTGGTAGTTGGGCTTGTTGTTTTAGGTGAAGGGGTTGAAGGACTAATGTTGTGCTTGGGATGTGATAGGATTTGTAGCATGTGAGTAGGTGGGAATCCCAAGGCCCTACAAAGTGGCTTGGGAATAATACCAAGTAGAGGACATGACAGCTTGCGAGGCTTGTGGACCTTGGTGGTCTTGTTGTGATGTGGATGTGTGTGGTTGTGCTTGAATGTTGGATTAGGGTGCTACCATATTTTGAGGTGGTATTGTAGGTTGAGCGTCGAATGTTGGGCCTTTTGACAATAAGGGTTGATTGAAGGTTCCTATAGGTGGCATGCCTGTAGTGAACTACAGTTGTTGTTGTTGTGAAGGTGGAATGGGAGGAGGAAATGATACAAAAATCGAGGAGGCAATGAATTGTGTGACTAGAGGCTGAGAGATGATTAGTTGTGTGGTAACATGTTGTGAGATGATAGGTTGTGATGCAATTGAAGGTTTAGTAGTGGGTTGTGAGGTTTTGATAGCGGCAAGTTGGGTTGGTTATGATGCAAAAGGTGGAGGATTATTGGAGGAGGAGGCTCCCAAAATGGAGAAAGGAGTTGATTGTGCTCCTATATGGACAATGGGTTGTGTAGTGGTTGGTTGGAGAAAGTGAGGGATGAGAAAAGTGATTTGGGATATTCTTCAACTCAGATTAGTGATTTCCTCCACCATCGGTGGTAACATGTTAGTTGGGATATGGATGGGACATGCTATGTGAGGCAGTTGAAATCCTAATGGAAGGGGAATGCATTCGCGTTGACAATTAGCAAGGATGGATACACTATTGTGTCCAATGATGGTACTGACCATGTGAGCATGCCAAAGATGATTCATGAATGCTTCCATAGAGCTAAGGGTAGGGACCTCAGTAGGATCAACCCAAATATTTTCAGCTTGTACTTGATGTTTGGGGTCGAAAGAGACCATTACATTGTTTAGATCCATCATTGGGTCAGGTTGACTAGCAGAAATATTGGGATCCATATCCTTCCTCTTCTTAGATTGGGTTTTAGGTTGCATTAAATGCATCCTAGGGTAGATGATGCAAAATGATAGATAGGGATAAGGGCCTCCCTAAAAGGTAATGTGAAAATGTTCCTAGGATGTGCTAAGGATGATGAGGATGCAAAACTTGAGTTTTTATATGAAAAGGATGTTTTGGGGATGATGACAAAAACCTAGAATGATGAGGGTGTCCTAAATATCTAAAATGGATGACTTAGTGTCACAAGGATGATGAGTTGTCATTCCTAGTGTAAGCTCAAGTGGATGTGTTTTGTGTCAATCTAGGACAAACTTGTGGTGTTTCAGATGACAAGATTCTATGCCGATGCAAACCAACCTTTGGATCAAGGTGATGAGGATACAAGGACACAATGGGATTTATCTTAGACAATGCTTAATCAAAGGAAAAAATTTATGGGTGGATTTGATTAGGATGTAGTTTTTATGCAACTCAAAAGGATTGTGCCGCGGGGATTAGGATGTTTTTCTTCTAGGATAGATCTAGATGTTGGATGCAATTAGATTGATTTGGATAAATGTGTCCCTAAGGGAAATGACCTAATTATGTAATGATGGGAAATGAAATCTCTTGAGAAGAGTAAATTGATAGGATCATTTGCGATGGCCAACTAGTCGTAACTCTCAAATTTGATAAAGGTGTGGTTTAAGTTATATTTGGCCATGAAGCTCATAATATTGTTGTTGTAGTTGAACTTTTGTATTCTTCTTGTGTGTGAGTTTCTTTCTTGATGGAATCAATGATGGGTTGGTATTTATTATCCTCTCGAGTGGTGATCCTTTTCTCTCTGTATACAAGAGGTAATTGAGTCTTGACTTTCTTGTGTTTTTTTAGAATCTGACATGTGTACTGATTTGATGATGGAAATAACTATTAGGAACTAGGCAGTGACTACAATAAGTTTACGTTGGTTAATTTTTTGGAACAATTATTGTGTTTTGGAACAAGTGGGAAAGTAGTCTTGCACGGGACAAAGAAACCTTGCAAGAACAATACAGATTTGATCTCTTTTGGAAAAAGACTTGGACTTTTTTCAGGGTATATGTTCTGAAAGTGTTTTCATAGGTTTAGCGACATCGAAGACACGCACAAGCAAATTATACCTTAAGGAATCAACCCAACTTCAAAAATATATGCTCACAAATGTAGGCACATATAGGAGAGCTAATTAGAATAAGACCATCACCAAGCACACAATGGCTCCAGTCATGATGTCGTATTATACAATTCCAAATGCTCAAAGTGGTACGAATGTGCGAGTGATCTTGAGGAGCTTACAATCCTCCTTGAACAAAGATTATCTATTTTTTGGGGGTAAAATGGGTAGCTTTCTAGTTAAAATTACTTTTAGTAAGATTTTTTGGCATCCCCTCAATCGGTTTGTACGTGTGTGACTCACTTAAGAGCTTATTTGACCATGCTAATATGCTAGGGATGCTTCACCCAGTATGAACTACCATCAACACACCTCGCCCAAGCTTGGTGGGATGTAAGACATGCCTTTCTTAAATGTCTTATTTCTATACCGGTCGAAGGTTTGAGGTCATCCTCTGAAGGGGAAACACACTATCTAGACAGGCCTCTCTAGAAGAAAAACAAGCAACTTAACCTTTCTTGTCACCCAAGATCTGTGAAGCCAAGGGGAGAGGATACAGATATAGGCTACTTCTAGTGCATCACATAGATTACCAAGGTTTTCCAAAATATGAAAATAGCTCTAAGGAAGTGTTGAAAAACACTCCTTAAAACACACCAAGAACTCATTCTTTCATAATTGACCACTAATTAGCTAAGTGTTTTCTATCTATAACCTCAAACACTGGTATTTAACATGCAAGGTTCTTTTCTTTTTGGAAAGTAATGTTTGGAAAAATTTGCTATGTATTTTTACCTTAGGCATTCAAGATTGTGTGAGTTTATTTTATGCCCAAATTAAAGTGTTTGATTGTTTTGTTCATTTATCCTTTAGGAATTCAAGAATAATGGCTTAATTTTAAACCCAAATTGAAATTTTTTGGTTTGAGGGTTCTTTTTAGCCTTTATTTATTTTAGAGCACCAAAATGAAGTGTAGGTTTGTTTTAAGTTACCAAATTATAATAAGTGAGCCTAATTATTGTTAATTGGTAAATTAGAGAAACAATCCCACATTCTATACAAGTTGTCTCGTAGACCTACAGAAAACAATAAAATAAATCAGCAAATTCATGATCCCACAAAGTCAAACATCAATCCCACAAGGTCCAACCACATTCTTGCCGCATCAAACATCAATCCTGTGGGTGGTTGACTTTACAAATTTAGCAGTCCATAGGAAAAATAAATGCCTTATGGCTTACAACTATCAATCGACATTCCCACGTTCCCGTCAGGTTGATAAAATTAAAGAAAAAAATAGAAATGGGAGGGATTTATGCTCTTGGCCTACCAGGTAGATACTTTCTATGGGTTCACGATCCTACCGACGGTGCACGCGTTCCTACTGACTATCCCCACAATCACGTGAGGTTTAAAATTTTGATGTTGTACAAAATATGAGAGGTTTTGTGGGAACGCAACCACCTATTCTACCTCCTACAACCTAGAAACACCAAAAGTATTGCACAAAAGCCACTCAAAATGCAAAATGTTAGTTTGGGTTATCTCTTTTGCAAGAAAAAGATGAGAAAATAAAAGAAATGAATCATGAAGTGGGTCCCACTGGGCATGCCAAAATGTATGAGTGAAAATAGTGAGTAACCTAGGAATGCAATAAGTTAATAAAACATTCAACAACACTACTCAAACAAACATCTAGGGTAGACAAAAGAAGACTAAAATCATCAAAAAGTGCGTAAGAATGTGCAAACCTTCTTAAACCATGAAACCTCCTTGATGTGTGGATTTGTCCAAGATTGGATATGTGTCCTTAAAGGATGATGCTCAAGCTTCAAAGGATGAGTATGGATTTTAGAATTATCAGGATATTGTGTATGTTTAAATCATACCTTCATGAAATAAAGGTGTTATCTATAAATTCTATATAAATAATAATACAATTTAATCAAATAATTGAAAAATAAAGCATTTCACAACTCATGGATCTCTATCTAAGTATGCTAATAGGGCTCTCAACCTTAATATTTACTAGTGATAGCCCTAGAATGAGAATTTGTATTTTATTATGCCTATTCTAGCTCACAACTCTCAAATTTCCAATGCAATTCATTCTATTATGATCTCAATTACTCAAAATATGCTAAAAAATGCTTATGATCTTGCTAAATTTCTCTATAATAAGGATGCAATTGCTCATGAATGTATAGGATATGAGATGCTCTCAAAATGAATTCTATTTATAGGATTTTCCCAAGTGTAGGGGGTAGAGTCAATTGACCATAGTTAAGCCTTGGTTAGGTGAGAGGATTTTAGATGGTTTCAAATGGGGGGAAATTTAAATGCTTGTCTCAAAGGTTGGGACAAAGGGACAAATTTGAGTGATTGAGATTGAAAATTAGGAGTGATACATGTTCTTTGTGTTCTCAATTCTCATTGGTTACTAAAATTTATGTTGAAGGATATTAGGATTTATTAAATTTAATCAATTAATTAATTAAGCCATGTAGGGGAATAGGTTCAATTTGATTTTTTAGTTAAACTATATAATTAATTGATTAAAATCAATTATATAGTTTGATTAATCCCTTTAGGCTTATATTTAATCATTTGATGTCATTGTTTAATTGATCCTTTGATTTAACTTGATTTTGTCTAATTTGATTGATAAATGTCCATTTTGAAATTGATTTGATCCATCTTGACAAAATTTAGAGCATTTGGCTGAGATTTGCATATTTGCTTGAGTAGAGAACACCTACCCAATTTTAGGTGTCTACAAATTCCCCTCTTTGAATTGATGTGTGAAGCGCATTGATTCAAAGAAAATTTACATGTCCTGATCACTGATTCAATATTGCTTGATTTATTGATTGATACAAAATTGATCTGATAACCTAATTTGAAACTGATTTGAAACCCTGATGTGATAGATTGGTTTGATAAGATGTAGAATGCCCCACTGATAATGTTTGAAATTTCAATGCCCTAGATTAAGATAATGATATCTGATGCAGATACTGATTTGATACTATGATAATGCCCCCTTAGAAATGAAATACATTGATGTCCAGATGGAAAAGATGATGAAACTCATAGAAAGTAGATCCAATATGTTTTCATTTCTGAAAAAAATTGATGATGATCATGGTAACAGAACATGCCCCAGTGTTAAGAAAATGCAGATTAGGTCAAACTATGTCAAACTGGGTCAAAAATTTCTCCAAAATTAGGTTAAATAACTTAAATAGGTTGAAAACCCCATTTTTACTATTCATTTTCACTTTTTACCCTAGAGATTTTGCTTTGATCCTGCTGAGATTAATAGCGATGGTGGTCCCTATTAGAGAGAATCAGTTTGAGTGAGCACACTGGTATTAGAGACCCCCTAACTATGGACCTCCGATAAGTGGTTTTGAACCTCCTAGTGCATTTATTGCATTTAATCATGCTTTCTAGGATAGATTAGGTCAAATGACACCTAGCATAGTTTAAATGATGCCTAGACATGTAAAATTTTGCATCCGCATAGTTAAATGATGCCTATGCATAGGAAAATGTCGCGTATAGATTAGGTTAATATTTTCATTTTAGCAATAAACTGGTGCCTATCAAACCCTAGGGAAAAATTAGATTTTAAATGTCACTTAGTATGTTTGAAATGACATGTAGGATGTTAAAATGATGCGTACACTGTAAAGTGATGCCTCCAATAAATCAAATCATGCCTATCATATTTTAAATGATGCTTAGCATGAAATGACACATACACTATGCCAAGTGATGCCTGCAATGAAAGTTGATGAAAATCTATTTTAGAAAGTACCAACTTCTTTCTAATTAATTGTCTAGATTACCAGATTGATTTCCAAGATAGATAGATGTGTTTAGTAATGCTTCCAAGTGTTTAGGATATTAGAATGATCATAAAAATGGATGTTTGATTTTTCAATCTAATAGGATAGAAAACTTGTTGATAGGCTAACTGATCATATTGGTCCCTTCTCAAGATCTAGAGTTAGGAACAATAAGTTGATGTGCTCAAAAAGAGAAAAGAATTGATTTAATTAGTTTTATTGGCTTGAAATGTTCCACTAATACAATGATACTAATATGATTCACTTGTTTTCAAAACAGGCATAGTTCCATAAGTTGTACATACATAATCTAGCTTCGCAGATAATTGATTTATCAGATGTGTTGACTAGTCCAAAGATTCACATTAAAGAGCAGTGTGGTTTGAGTTTCCTTCTCGAGCTTCCTTGGTTCCAACTGAATTGGGGTTTACTTACAGCTATGGAAGAGCATTGGCACTCTGACTATAATACTTTCCACCTTCCACTCAGCGAGATGATGATCACTCCCGAGGATGTTTATAGATTGCTCTGTAATCCTGACTTGAGGAGAGCAGGTTTATTACGATCAGGTTTATGATGGTAGTGTATGAAGATGCATATGTGATGATGAAAAGATCAGAGATGACACTATTACATGGGCAATAGTTCACTTTGTTTCCCACATTGCTAGTAGTATTAGGTGTAGTGATTGGAGGATTGCTTCTACCTGATCGGCGAGGTCATGGTTTCTCAGTTAGTTGGGGTCAGATTTTGGAGGAATTGATTGCACATCCTCGGTGGTTTGATTTGGGTTCTTGTGTGTTAGCATAGTTATATCATGATTTGCACAAGATAGTATATCGAACGAGTGCATCTTTATCAACAGGTGCTATTTTATTACAGTTATGGACCTGGGAGCACATCCTTGTGACAAGACCTATAGCAGCTTGAGTACGAGGTTGAGGATGGCCTTATGCATTTTTATATGATGGGATGGTTGTCCAGCATCATCTGGGAAAACTTGAGTACTGGCATCATACTATTGATGATATAGATCAGGTCTTCTAGAGACCTTACCCTAGATGTGAGGGATGGAGAGAGGATGATGATGAGCTTCCATATATGTTTTCCCCTCATTGGATGATTGATCGATCACCACTTGTTATTGAGAGATTCTTCTTTGGTAGAGTTTTGAGATAGTATGAAAAAGTATAGGATATGCCTCAGAGTATGGCCTTATATCCATGGGTAAGTAGAGAAATCCATGTGGGGGAGCTCAGGTAGACTATGAGTTTTCTTACACTGAGATTGAGCGATTAGGATTCATCCAATGGCACATGTTAGAGAATGTTACTGATCCTAGAGTGTCTACTAAGTATAGAGAATGGTTTTATTTCCATAGGTTTATGGGATTTACTAATCTAGTAGAGCCTATTCCTGATATGGGTGATACTTCTGATGATGATGGCAAAGATGGTGGTGGCAGTGGTGGTGGTCTAAGAGGTCAGAGACAATGAACTCCTAGAGTATAGAGAGCTCATAGGGCTTTAGGCAGAGGATGAGTTGGACCTCAAATTCGGGGTGGAAATTTCAGGGCTAGGGGTGGTGGATATGGTCAGCTAAGATAGAGATAGGTATAGGTGTAGGTTCAGCCAATACCAGGCGTAGTATGGGGGCATTAAAGATAGAGAGTTGGAAGGCATGCACAAATAGTTGTGACTAGATAGGCTCTAGGAGCACAGGCTCCTCCATAGGTACAGGTTCATACATAGTAGGCTCCTCCTCTATAGGGATAGATTTCAGCATAGCAAGTGCCTCTATAGATTCCACAAGCTCCTCAGATTCCATAGGATCCTCAGGCTCCTCCATAGGCTCCATAGGAGATAGATGCCTTGACACAGGATGTGAGGACCTTACAGACTAGGATGACATCTATGAGTGGTCAGATTGATCAGGTGGCTACCATGATGTAGCAATTCATGACGATGATTGTATAGATGCCCAGTGTAGCTAGCACCAGTTAGGTACCACTAACTACACATGATAGTTCAGGTGATATAGATCCTGATGGGATAGATGATGGATCTGGTATAGGTACTGGTGATGGATTAGGTTCCCCTGCTAGGTCTTGAGATAGATTTTATATTGATCCACTAGATATAAATTGATGTATCATATTGAGTGTTTTTTATTAGGACTTTGATGATGTATCATTTTTTCAAATATGTATCTTGATATACAGATATTATGGATATTGCTTTGATAGATATTTATTTGATGATACTCTTTGATTCCCATGATGTGTTTCTGATGTGATGTGAGATTTCTTTATATGTAGATCTATATGATGTCTATGATGCAGTTACTTTTATTATGCTATGGATGCAGTTTATCTTATATATGACATAAATAGATGGATGCAACTGATTTATGCAATTACTTCTATATGCATCTCTGATTTTTATGATGAGTGTAATGATTATGCAATGCAATGGTAAAAATGAATGCAACTATCTTTTTGGATTTTGATTTTTAATGTATGCAACTTATATGAAATGCACTCTTAAAAATGGATGTAAAAATGATGAATTATTAATGCTTCTTTTCTTTTGATTTTCTGATATAATAAATAATGATTAATGATTAATGCTATGAATGAATGCAAAAGATAATCTCACATCATTGATATGAAATAAGATAATTGATAATTGAACCCCCAAAATTGATTAACCCTCTTGAGCTTGGAAAAAACCTTTAAATATATGCAATTAATCTAACATGAAAATGCAATGCAATGCAACTCTGCAAAAGAGATATATTTTCATCATTGAGCATTGTGGAACTAGGAGCGAGTACAACCATCACTGACCACATCATGATGATATGAATACCTCTTTCATCTCTAGTGGTAATCATTTGGAAACTAGTACAACCTTCACTAGTTAAAAAAAAAAACAAATATGGGAGTATGAATATCGGTTTCATCAGATTCAATGTTGCAATTGGATTTTGGTATTAAGATATGGAAGATCTAAATATCCAAGGTATCCATTTGTGTAAAAAAATAAAGGTCAATCCTCCTTCCTATATGAAGGTCGTCAATGGTTCTTTGATGACCATGTACTTAGATGAATTCACACAAGTTGGTGGATCTTCCTCAAAACACTCACTCAAAGTCAAGAAAATATCATGTCTTCATCATCGCCAATCTAGTCAAAACATCATCAATTAGCTAAAAAGACATGAAAAAATGCAAAGAATATCATCCAAAGCTTCAAGTGTTTTTCTTTGTATCAAGATTTTCAATAGAATTCCAAACATTCTGATCATTTAGGTTTTGTCAATTTTTAATCCTAATAAAATAAGGTCAATGAAGTTCAAGGATCAAGGTATAAGATCAAATGCTCAGGTTTGAACAATGATATCCATCAAAGGTTCAAAAATATCTCTCCTCTGAAGTTCTAAAAATATTCTTTTGATATGTGACCAAAATGTAGCACTTCTGAATCCATTTATACCAAAAACCAATGCTTTTCCCCCAAGTGATAGATGTAAACATGTGAAACATGGGAAAATGAAAGCTAGAATGTGATAATGCAGCTGAGAGACTTTATTATGACTATGCACAAATGACAGATGCAATGAAGGATATACAAATGATATGATGAAAAGGCATTATGTACAAATGCAACTAGGAAAGACCTAAGGGATCAAAAAGTGCTTATTTGCCAAGTTTTCACCTTTTGGGTTTATTGCTTTTTTTTTCTCTTTTTTGCTTTTTTTTCCACCAAGGCGCCTATTTGCTAGGTTTTCACCAAGGCACTTTTTCCCTTCTTCAATTTTTTTCTTTTTCTTTTTTTCATTTTTTTGATATCATCAAGGCACCTATTTTCTAGGTTTTCACCAAGACAACCATTTTTTATTTTTGAATGCTTTTACTTTCTTCATGCTCAATTTTCTCCTTTTTAATGCTCATCTTCTTTTCCATTGTTTTTGACTTTTAATTTTTCTTATGTTTTTAGATTTTGAATTTTCTCATGTATAAAGAATGATTCTGAAATCATCGGATACACACTTGCTTGATACTCTTTCCTCCTATACTCTTTCATCTAATCAGGTATGAAACCTCTTTAGATGGATGTTGTTAATAGGCTCTTGCAATTCATCACCCCCACAATCAGCTAACTTGTAGTTCCCCTTCCAAAAGAGGAAGTAATTACAAAGGGTCCAAGCCAATTTGCTTCCCATTTTCCCTTCTTTTCCCTATCTACCTAGTTTTTAGTATTTTCTTATAACACTAAGTCTCCCACTTGAAAGATTCTCGGTTTGATATGTTTGTTGTAGTTCTTGGAGATTCTATTTTAATATACCTTCAAATGTTCATAGGATTGTGTTTTTTGTTCTTCCAAAAATTCTAATTTTTGAAGTATGGCAACCCTATAATCCTCATCATTGATTAATCCATGTAAAGAAACTCTTAAGGATGGGATTTCAACCTCCAAAGGTAGAACAACTTATGCCCCATAAACTAAGGAAAATGGTGTAGCTCCAGTAGCTGTTTGGATGCTAGTTATGTATGCCTACAATGTTGAGCTTATCTACACATGCCAATCTCTTCCTGATTTATCAACCAATCTCTTCAAGATTTTGAGAATATTCTTGTTTGTGGCTTCGGCTTGTCCATTACGTTGAGGATAGTAAATGGAGGAAGAATGGTGTGTTATATGGAAAGTTGCACAAAGTTCATCCACATCTTTGTTCTTGAATTATTTTCCATTATCTATGATGATAGCATGAGGAATACCATATCTATAAATTATGTGATTAAGGATAAACATTTAAAACCATTTTCTCGTGGAAGTTGTCCAAGGTACAGCCTCTACCCATTTGGTAAAATATTTTGTTGTTGTAATGATATACTTGTGACCATTGGAAGAAGGTGGATAAATAATTCCAATAAGATCAAAATCCCATTGGTAAAATGGCCATGGTGTGATAAATTGATGCAATTCTTGTGCAGGTGAATGGATCATGTCTCCATGGTATTGGCATTTTGCACACACTTTGACAAAGTAGCAAGCATCTTTTTCTAAGGTTTTCCAAAAATACCCCATGCGAAGGATTTTATTAGCTAGATTTAACCCACTTGAATGTGACCCACAAATCCCCTCGTGAACATCTTTTAAATCTAATCTTGATTCCTTGTCCTATAGACACCTAAGAAGTGTTCTGTCAAGACCCTTGCGATACAATGTGTCTGATAGGATAGTATAGCGAGCCGCTTGGCGTATAAAATGTCATTTTTGGGAATGGGTTTGGTCTATAGGTAAAACTTGGCTTTTAAGATAGGAATAAATTGGTTTGTACCAAGGTGAGTCATTTCCATCAATAAGGGAAATGATTTGAGTGTCAGGTAAGTCAAAATCTGCTTTCACCAACACTTCCACCAAGAATTCATACCTCGCATTTTGATCACGCATTTGGAGTAATGAAGTGAAAGGTATCCATAGCATCTGCAGCCCTATTCTTGTCTCTTGTAATTTGTTCAAATGTGATTAAGGAAATGTATTTCTTCTAGTCATCTACCATTCTCTTATATGGCATCAATTTTTCATCCTTAGTTTGATATTCATCATTGATTTGATTGATGACTAATTGAGATTCCCCATAAACTTGCAGTTCTATAACATTCCATTCTAAAGCCATTTTGATGTCTTGACTAAACCCTCATATTCTAAAATGTTGTTTTTACATGGAAACAAAAGTTTATAATATTTTGGAATGGTGTACCCTTGAGGTGTGATTAATAAAATTCCAGCCCCTAAACCATTTTGAGTATAGGATCCATCGAAATACAACTTCCATGCCTTGGCTTCCACATTAACTATTTCTGCATTGAGGAATTCAACTTGGATAGGATGAGTAGATACTAATGGATTTTCAGCCAATTTATCAACAATTACTTGGCCTTTGATAGCTTTATGGTCCACATATTCAATGTCAAATTCACTAAGCACCATTACCCATTTAGTAATTCTTCTTGTTAGGGCTGTTTTGCTAAGTAAGTATTTGAAGGGATCAATCTTTGCAATCAACTTCACTTTGTGCATCAACATGTAATTTCTTAGTTTTTGTGAGGAAAAAACCACCGCTAGACAAGATCTTTCCATGAAGCTATAGTTTAATTCATATTTGATCAAAGTTCTACTCAAATAATAAATAGCTCTTTCTTTTCCTTCATCATCCTCTTGTGCCAAAAAAACTCCTAAAGATCTTTCCATTTCTGAAATGTATAGTAATAATGGTTTTGATTTTATAGGAGGCATCAAGATAGGTGGGTTGACCAAGTATGTTTTCAACAAAGTGAAGGCTTGTTCACATTCATAGTCCCATGTAAAAATGGTATCCTTGTGTAGCAATCTTGTGAATGAATGGCACTTTTCCACCAATTGAGAAATGAACCTCCTAATGGATTGAAGTCTTCCTTGAAGTGACCTCATTTGACTGATATTTTTGGGAGTTTCATTTTCAATTATTTCTGGTACTTTCTCCAGATCCACTTCTATGCCTTTTATTGAAACTATATATCCTAAGAGCTTGTCGGATTGCACCCCAAATGCACATTTCTTTGGGTTTACTCTCACTTTAAATTGTTCCAACCTTGTGAAAATATTTTCTAGTATAGGAATATGAACTTTTCTTTGATGTGACCTAGCTAAAATATCATCCACATAGTCTTCTATGAAGGTATGCATCATGTCATGGAATATAAAGGTCATTTCTCTTTGGTAAGTTGCTCTGGTATTTTTGAGGCCGAAGGGCATCACGTTCCAACAAAAGGTTCCCCAAGGGCATGTAAAAGAAGTATTTTCTTTCTCTTTAGGTGCAATACAAATCTGATTATATCCACTAAATCCATCCATTAATGAAAACATAGAATGTCCCGCTGTTAAATCCACTATAGCATCAATGCTAGGTAATGGAAAATCATCCTTAGGAGAAGCAAGATTAAGGTCTCAAAAATCTATGCACACTCTAATGGATTTTTCATGTTTGGTAACTACTATAATGTTGGATATCCATTATGAATAAGCTATTACTCTTATGAATACAACCTTTAATAGATTTTTCAATTCTACTTTGACTAAGAGAGCCACATGTTGATGCATTTTTCCCAACTTCAAATTTACAGGTTTAACACCGGATCTCACATTAAGATGGTGCATTACAAAGCTTGGGTCTAACCCTAGCATGTCAGCATATGACCACACAAATTTGATTTTCTTTTCTTGAAATAATTTGATGAACTCCTTCCTTTCTGATGGGGTTAGTGATGCTGCTAAGTGAATAAACTTTGGTTCCAAGTTGGTTCCAATGTTAACCTTTTCCATTGGCTCTATGAGAATATGAGATCTCTCATCATCATGTTTTGGTAAGGTATCCAACATCTCTTCCTTAGGTGCCACAATTGGGTTTTCACCTTTGGAAATAGCCGATATTTTTACTTTTTAAGGTTCTAGCACTGCCACATGGTGGTTTTCACCACTAGACATTTTCATTTTTTTGAATTTATTTCTTTTATTTTGTGGATTGAGAGGTTGGACCCCTACCTCTATCATCATTTTTGGATTGTATTCATTGGTGGAAGAAGATGGCTCAACCGCATTTAGGTATTGGGCCATTGCATTGTCATGCGAAAAGTATAGTAGGTCACTTGGTTCAGTTAAATCTCAATCAATGAGTTTGGGATGAAGCAAGGCTAAAGACTCATTAGGAAAGTTTTCATTTGAAGGATTCAAGAACATGACCTTTTTTTATGGTTCATAAATTGTACCTCTTAGGTCTATAACATGTGCTTGATCAAGATGTTCCATGGAAGTAGGATCAAAATTTTCCTCACTAGAGTCCTCGTGGATTTCCATGGGAAATAAAGCATGTGGATTGAATATAATGTTTGAATCACCCCCCCNATCCCCCCCCCCCCCCCCCACAAAGGTACCCAAGGTTCACCTATCCATTGGTTTCCCCTAAATTCTTGACCTACATTAGATTCTTGAGGCTCATTTGATGCTTGTGTAGAATTCAAACTTTGATTTTCATTGTCCTGACTTTTTACATTAGGAATGGTAGCATATGTATGAATAACATCAACCTCTTATCCTCATTGTTTTGGGGCCCTTCCACCTTAAATACAACATTATCCATAAAATCTTCCACCACATGTCTTAGGCACATGTAATCATTCATTTTGTGTCCTTGATTCCTATGGTATTCACAATTATTGGACTCACTCCACCAATTAGGCTTGATTTTTGGTTCATAGGGTTGAGCCCTAGGTAAGTCAATAATATTATTAGCAATGAGGGTTGTCAATTAATTCTCAAGTGTTTCACCCAAAGGAGTGAACTTCCTTCTAGGAGATCGAGCAAAGAAGGGTTTAGGCTTGTTAGCCCCTTCATTATTCCCAAAGTTGTTATTATTGTTGTTGTTGATGAGAGGCACTTTAGGTGCTTGACTTGCATTGTTAACTTGAGTAGGTCTTCTTTTGAGAGTAAAAGGAGTGGCCTTCAAATTGTTAGCTTCCACAACACCATCATTTACCACACCTTTATTATTGTTCCTCATCCAAAATTGGTTATTGTTAGGAGGATTCCTATTTTGATTGTTTTTGGAGGTACTGTTGTTGGTATTCTTATTATCCTTATAAAGCTTATATTCTCCACTTTTAACTAATACCTCCTCTGTACTAACTCCATTCTCAATTAGGTCTTGGAAAGACCTAGTACATGGCAATATTAACCAATAATTCATTTCATTACTCAAGCTATTAATGAAGATATCCATCTTCTCCTTTTTAGGTACACTTCGAGGGTATCCAACAAATACCGCTCTCCACCTTTGTAGGAAAAGTAGGAATCTGTATCCCTCTCATTTCTTGGTATTACATAAGTTAATCATTGTAACCTCTTGTTTTATATTATAGGAATAGTGAGTTACAAATTTGGAGGCCAATTCCTCAAAAGTACAGATGTCGGAGGGTAACTTGGAAAACCATTCCATTTCCATGCCTCCTAAACATCTTGGGAATAACCTCATTAAATATGTTGTGTCATGCATGAACTCCAAGATCAATGAAAAAAACTCCCTTAGATGATCTTGGGGATCAGATGCTCCTTCCTACTTGTTGCACTTAGGAAAAACATCATTACTAGGGAATGGGACCATAATTAGTATCTTGTCAAATGGAAAAGGACACAATTCCTTGATAGAAAAGGGTTTAGGAGCCTCACTTTGTTTCATTGTTTCCAACTACATTTGGAATAATTTAAATTGTCTATTCATGATGTCGATTGGGTTTTCTTCTTCTTATTTTTTCTTGAGTTAATCAACATCAAAATTGTGAGGGAGTTTAGTCCCCACTTGTGCTAGGTCTAGAAATACTTCTCCCTATCCCTTTCTAACACTTTCTCCATGAGTTTCATGAAGAATAGGCTTTGAAATGCTTCATTAACCTTCTCTTTGGTTGCCTCCTCATCATTAGGGTCCATATTTTCCACCATTTTTATTAGGGTCTACCCCTTGATTATTAGGGTCTATTCCTCTTCCATTGTCCCCATTGTTATTGACCTTGCCATTTCCATTGTTATTAACTTGTTACCTCTATTGGCATGATTGATTAGGTTAGGATCCATGTTTCCAAATGGGAAAGTCATGTTTGGTTCTACTTACTTTTTTGGTTATTGAGTTGGTCATAAAGAAGTAAAAGTGTCACTAAGAAAAGGAATCTCCTGCCTTAGATAAGTTTCGTCGGATTACAGGGTAGACTTAATGTAATGTGATTGGGTGAAAGGTGACATGAGCATAGATCAAAAAAATTGGCTTATTTATCACTCGATTGATCAATCCCTTAAGGATTTTGTGAATTGTCCAATAATGGGGTATTCAGATCAACTTGAATGTATGCACATGTAAAATCTCCAAAAGGGTATCCAAAAATGTGATTAAGTTGTTTTCAAACCCTCAGGAAATGTCCACTATCTTCCCTTGTTTGTTTCTAGGTGTCACTTCCTTGCTGTGTAGGTGTGACTTCGCAGTGTATCCACGTCGACTGGAATTATTGTACGCGACACTCTACAGATTCCATGCGGTGTTTGCCTGTTTGTAGGCGATGTTTAACAATTTGTAGGCATCAGTTTCTAGCAAGTTATGCAGTATTTAAATAGTGATAGGTGTCATTTCAAATGTGTAGGCATCACAGAAAGTATTTTAAGCATCATTTAAACTGTTGCACGTGGCACTTTGCAGATCATGTTGGTTTTCACAGTTTTTAAGGGTTTTTAAAAGTTTAAGTCTGTGATCAAATCTGTTAACTGGTATTCTTGCTTGAAAATGTAAATACAAACACAATACACACATCAAGTTCACATCATAACCCTAAAACACACTAAGTTTATGTTCTCGGTCATTTGAATGGGTCTTGAACAAGAATAGCTTCCAAACAATCTACCTAGAGTCAGATTTGGCTCTTAAACAAGGTTGGCTCTAAAAGGTATCTTGCTACTTATCAAGGTTTTAATTAACACCCCCATTATAAATCATGAAAAGTTCTTTTACCCCCTTGCGGGCTTCCCACACACACAAAAGTATGATTTTCAAAATCCCAAAGGACTACTACTGGAAGTGAAGAAACTTAAGCACAATTTAGTCACTACAACCCATTAAGGAAGAGTGTATTTATTTATAGTGGGTCAGATATTATCATGGCTTAAGTGATTGTCTCCCACTTTGGGTCATTTCCTCTAACTGTCCTTGTAAGGATGTACTCAGGAGGCAAGCCCTTTGAGTCTCTAAATTATCTAGCATATATATAGAAAGTGGAAAATGAACTTAGTCCAACAAGTTTGGTAGTTTGATTCACTCAAAGAGTGAAGAACATATCGCTATTGTTTTTCTTCATTCCAAACACTTCAAACACAAATGTTTTTTTTCAACCTCTTGACAAGGAGGTTCTTAAAATCTAAAATGTGTGGTTCAATTTCCTCCCTTTCTTCCTACCACCCGAACGCAACACTTTTGGCTTTTTGATCAACTTTGAAAATTTGAGAGAACATACCTAATGTTTTGTTCAGAATGGAGAATAGTAGGGTGTCCCTAATTATACTAGATACCAATGAAATGCCACAAGTTGAGTAAAGCAAGCTTGATGTGAAAAATACCTCTTTCGATGCGAGCAAAGGCTAAGTGATTTTTTGAGGTTTTTTTGCTTGTTTTTGCTCACTCACTTAGTGGTGATCATTCCCTCTCTGGCTCCACCAGAAAGTTAGTCAACACAATCGAACAAAGTGAAGAAAACTCAAAGTGAAATTGACAATGAACTAAGTTCCTTAGTAAAATTTGCATAAAACAACTTAAGGACTTAATGCATGAAATCACCTAAGAGATGGAAACTTTTTCTTGTAAGCACTATAAACTTTAATGTAATGCTCATATGATTCCTACTCTATTTCTAAATTTTCCAAAATTGAAGCACTATGAAGTTGTTTGAAGTACTTGTTTTGGGTTCTTACCTCCTTGCTTGGCCTTGTGACCCTCAATCTGGGCTTCTACACTTTTATGTGTTTGTTCATCTGTAGAAAAAAAAACAATAAAACATTAGAAAATTGAATTTATCAATTTTCAAGCACTAAAACATCGCAAACTGTAGGTGTCATTTTACAGCTAACAAGCGTTATTTTGCAGTAGGCTAAGTGTTGCTTTGCACTAACCTAGGCATTAATTTGTAGTCAATTAGGCATTACTTAACAAATCACAAGTGTGAAAAGAAAGATAACATGCGGTGCAAAGCATTTAAATTGTGAAACAATAAAGTTCACAAGCGGAAAAATAAAGCTGATAGGCGTCATTTCCTGACTCGTAGGTGTTGCTTTACGTGCACAGGCGGCACAATTTATCTGATAAGAGGTGAAATAATTTAAGATAGAGAAGGAAATATTTTTGAAGGCTTCATTTATCTGTTGGAAGACGTCATTGTTCTTCTTGTAGGCATTATTTTGATCTGCAACCTGCAAAGTTAGTAGAAACATGCACCAAAAACACATAAAATTGAAAGAAAATGAGATTTAGATACTCAAGGCCCCACGGTGGGCACCATTTGTGTATGACGTATAAATCATACCTTCTTGAAATAAAGGTTCTATCTATCAATTCTATGGAAATAATAATACAATTTTATCTAAGAATTGACAAATAAAGCATTTAACATCTCATGGATCTCTATCCAAGCATGCTAATAGAGCTCTTAGCCTTAATCTCTACTAGTGACAGCCCTAGAATGAGAATTTGTGTTTGATTATGCCTATTCTAGCTCACAACTCTCAAATTTCCAATGCAATTCATTCTATTATGATCTCAATTGCTCAAAATATGCTCAAAAATGCTTGTGATCTTGCTAAATTTCTCTATAGTGAGGATACAATTGCTCATGAATGTCTAGTGTATGTGATGCTCTCAAAATGGCTTCTATTTATAGGATTTTCCCAAGTGTAGGGGTAGATTCAATTGATCATAGTTAAGCCTTGGTTAGGTGAGAGGTTTTGAGATGGTTTCAAATGGGGCGTCAATTTAAATGCTTGTCTCAAAGGTTGGGACAAAGGGACAAATTTGAGTGATTGAGATTGCAAATTAGGAGTGATCCATGTGCTTTGTATTCTCAATTCACATTGGTTGCTCAAATTTATGTTGAAGGCTATTAGGATTTATTAAATTCAATCAATTAATTAATTTAGCCATCTAGGGGAATAGGATCAATTTGATTTTTGATTTAAACTATACAATTAATTGATTAAAATCAATTATATAGTTTGATTAATCCCTTTAAGCTTATATTTAATCATTTGATGTCATTTTTTAATTGATTCTTTTATTTAACTTGATTTTGTCCAATTTGATTGATAAATGTCCATTTTGAAATTGATTTGATCCATTTTGATGAAATTTAGAGCATTTGGCTGAGATTTGCAGATTTGCTTGAGTAGAGAACACCTGCCCAATTTTAGGTGTCTACAGATATGGTGATGATTTTGGGCTCTCAAAAATGGCATTATGTCATGCCCAAAATTTTACACCCAAAAACACAACAAATTTTTTTTGAAAGGTTAATAGAAGTCTTAATAGGATACAGTTGAGAAGGTAACCAAGCTTGCAAAGCTAAGGTCGAGAATACTCGGTTAGGGTATTAGGTCAGAAACAATAAGTACCTCAAGTAGGGTTAAGGGTAAATCATGACTGCATGTCAACATCCCTCAACCCTATGTCAATCCTCCTAGTCTAAGTAGATCCATGATACTAGTTAAGTACAAGACCTTCCATTCCATACACGAGGAGGAGGACCTAAGAAAGGTTAATAGAAGTCTCTAAGTTAGAGAGTGGGTGTTCAAACTCTCCAACATGGATATTCCCCACTAAAAAGGCACTAGAAATTCATGGGGAGAAGGAAAGCCCTCTAATTGGTCTCTCTTCCCTAAATTCTTACAACTTACTAAAAAAGGATCCAAACAAAGAAACTCAAAAAGGTGAGTAATGTCTTTGCATCAAAATGGAAGAGTGGTCTTTCCAAGATCAAGCCTTCCAAAAGTTGGTTTTCCATTTTGAAATTGATTTGATCCATTTTGATGAAATTTAGAGCATTTGGCTGAGATTTGCAGATTTGCTTGAGTAGAGAACACCTGCCCAATTTTAGGTGTCTACAAATATGTTGATGATTTTGGGCTCTCAAAATGGCATTATAACTTTGCATAGATGGTGGATGATTTGTGAAGGGAAGAGGGTTCAATTTATAGGCAAATGGGGTTAGAAATGGAGGGTCAAGATGCAAACTTGAGGAAGGGTGGAGATGCATTTGAGAGAGAGCACATGGATTGTGTTTTCTCAAATGCCTCTCATTGTGACAAGTGTCACAATGAAAGAGTTTTGGAAGAATGGGGGAATGTGACCATTTTGGGAGATGTGAGAGGGGAAAAGGATGTAAGAGATGGATGGAGTGTGTAAGAGGGATGTAAGAGCATTTAAGGAATACTTAAATGCATCTGGTTGGCGATTTGAGGGATGTGACATGGGGGTTGACTTGGGTGAGGGTTAAGAGTTCTTAATTTTGGATTATAATTGTACAAATGTTTAGAGAGTGATTAGGCTTGGATTAGAGGAGAAGTGGGAGGATTAGGAGGATGTGATGGGAGGAGAGAGAAGGAGTAGAGGGGTTAATTGGTTAATCAAGGTTAATCAACTAATTAAGAGGGTTAGTATGTGTGAATGGGTTGGGTTGAGTTGGAACCATGGATTAGGTGGTTAAAAGCAAGGTTACTTTAGGGGTTAAAGTTAGGAGCCATGTGCTCAAATTAATTAGATGTGATTTATTTAATCACAAGTTGGATAAGAGGGATTTGTGAATTAATTCAAATAAATAAAAGGTATTCATTTGAATTAATAGAGGAAGGGGGATTTAATTAATCATCAAACTATGGGTTGTCATTTAGATAATAAATTGGACTATAGCTAATTAATTAAATTAATTAAGTTGGTGGGTTAACATAAATTAATTAAATAATGATTAATTATTTAATTAATAATGCATAGGAGAGAACTAAATTTAATTGAATTTGTCAATCAAATTTAGATGTCTACACCCACAAATGATGCACTAAGAGTATAGTGTCCCTATTAGGAGTTGAATATTACATTTAGTACATATGCATGTTAAAGGATAGAGACCCTGTTAGGGGTATACAATTAGCTCACTACTCTTACAAAGAAAAATTGTCTTTTACAATGATTTATCAAAACATGCACTGTACAAGCTATTGGAATTAATGGGAAGTAGTACTAAGAGGGGAGGGGTGAATCAGTACCTCTAAAACTTTTATCACCTTTCCTAATTCATCATAAGTAATCATACATTACTGCATTATCGACCATTACTGTTGTTCTTTCTTATGTATGTATTTATTCATTCATAATCTTTAATGGTTTGCAACATTCATAGAAACATTCATGAAAATGATAAGCACATAACACAAGATATGGTATCACAGAAAACTCTTGTTAGGAAGTAAAAACTGTGGTGGGAATGGCACCCACAAAACTTCACTATCTGCAAAATGGAAGGGAGCCGGTTAAGGATTACAATTTTATCACTTATGATGATCTACCCTATTAGGAGTATTAAGGTGGAGACCTATTAAGATCTAATTTGTTAAGAGATTTAGAAACATTGATTTAAGTGCGCACTCAGGTATGAGATTTTACAATAGGACGGTTAAGCCCACCTTTCTTGAAATGATTTCATTAGTGTACTACACTTGTTAGAATGAGTACAAATTTTTACATGACTGCATACAATCTACAATTGTTGATTACAGATCCATTAAATATCTCAGAATAATAATATCACCTTAAGTGATTGATGAATACCTTTTCTCTGTTCGTCGGTAGCCTCTATTCTATTCTTGAAATTGATTTGATTCTATTTCTGTCCTTCTGCATGAATTCTCTTGTCTGGTTTCTAGTTTCTCTCCATGGCTACTATCTTCATTGAAAAACAATAATTATTAATAGATTGAGCACCTATTTATACAAGTATTTGACCTATCTTGGAATCACGCATTACAATGTTAACTCTTTGATCCAAGGTTTACAACTTGACCTTGATCTTTAGTTTGCATGTTTTAAATCAGTAAAACTAATTAAAATAATAATAAATACATTGCTTCCTCGACACATAATGGATTTAAAAGTAAATCAAGAAGCTATAAATACAACTTCAGTGATTTATCTGACATGGAAATTCAAATCCACTTTTTGTGGGATGTAATTGACTGTCAGTTCTTGGTCGTTAGGTTGAACTTGAAGTCTATCGGCATTCTTTTGTTTGAACTATTTGTCAGGTTCCCTTTGTCTGTCAGGTTCCTTTCTTTGATGTTCTATCGAGTTGAACTATTTTTACTTGTTGAGTTTCCTTTAACATTTTTTTCATCGGATAACACCTAATAGTGTTTATCAAATAACCTTATCGTTGGGTGGTGTTGTGCCCTATCTGTCGATGTGGTGTTGTGCCCTAACTGTATGCAATAGTATAGTATAAGTATATGTACATGTATACTATATATATTCTTTCCTCCTTGTATTTTCCCCTTTCTTTTACTATACATATTATTTTCTCTTTTTTACTGAGGTGAGTGAACATACCAATTTCCCCCTTTCTTTGATACTTATGACAAAAATGTACAACTTATAATATGCCAAAAATTGTGACAAAAATGTGCAACTTACAATGTGTCAAGTATATTGGAATGGTTTGTCTTGATATCTTCTTTCATTTTCTCTTATTTTTCTTTCAATTGTTCTAGTGTCATGTGTCGTAGCTCTAGCCTTGCATGCATATCATAAATGTTGTCTAGGAAAAACATTTTTGGGGTGGCAATTAGTGTATTTTCATGTGTCACATGTTTTTGTAGGAGTGTAAGTGTTGGTAAGAGCTTAGCTTGGAGCTCATTTACCTCATCTATGTACTTCATCTCTGCAAACTATATGTCATGTCTTTGTTTCCTAGCCTATTTGATTTTCTCATCGTGCAATTTGAGTGCTTCTTCATTATTGGTGAGACTTTGTGCACTGGACTTAAGATCAGCATCAATTTGTGCTATCTTTTCGGTATACTCCAGAGTGATTTGATTTAAAGTGCACAATTTTTGTACTAAGGTAATAAATTATGAGATGATTGGATCAATTGTACTTACCAATTCAGATAGCTTAACCTTTTTCAATGCCACTTCCTGGATTATCTTCTCAGCTAGCTTGAACTCATACTTTTGTTCAAGTCTTTCTTCCATAACTTTCTCAGCATCAATATTCTAAGATGTTATTGCATCTATGAGTATTACCAGTTGATCAAGCATTGGATCTTTTTTATCAATATCTACATCAGGTACAATCTATTGAAGTATTCCTCTTGCTAATTCTAGTACCTTGGCCTCTTTTTCTGCTCTCTTCAATTTTTCTTGAATGACTTTTCTCTCACAGAGCTTGGCATACTTTGTCAATGCAATTGGATCCAGTGTCCTTGGATCACAAAATGGAATCTCAATGACTTCATCTAGAGTTACTAGATTCTTATTATTTCCTTTCTTCTTCTTTGAGATTTGTGGGGATGCAGATGTATGAACTACCATAGCTATTTCATTTGTTCTCTCTAAAGTGGTTGGTGAAGGCCTTGTGGAAGATGCTTCTTGTGTTTTCTACTCAGGTGGCACCTATCGGTTTTGTGAAGACATCTCTCCTTCAACCTTGGGTGTCTCTGCAGATTTTTCTTTTGATTGTTTCTCCTTCTCATCTTGTTTTTCTTCTTCACCTTTCTCTGTTTGTGTGTCCCCTTTTTTTCTTTTGATTTTCCTCCTTATTTTGATCAGTAGATGTATCTTTTTGATCATTGGTTGTAGCCTTCTCTTCAGTTGTATCTTTTGTATTATATGTAGTATATTTTGCTTTAACATCACCCTTGTCCTCGGGTGTGATTGTGTCCTCCGCTGTAGATCCATCATCACCCTCTAGAATATTGATTGCCTTCATTAGTACGGACATATTTCTTTGAGTGGTTTCTTGGGATGTATCCAGAGTGGTGTCCTGCTTGTCGGTTTGATCTTTTGGAGCATTGACATCTTCATATTTTTGCACTTGGTGTGCAGGGTCTAGTTCTTTGAAGTCCATGATTGAAGTATCCTAAACTTGCTCATTAGCAACATTAATTATTGTACCATCTGATATCTATGATTCTTGATGTTGTCCTTGATCCTTAAGTGTGATAAATATGACATCATCTTTCTTCTACAGATCTTTGTCATTGTCATAGTTAGTGATATCTTAGATGATATCATGCATGACTGTATCTACATTTATAGGCTCATTATCACTTTCAGTATTGTCTAGAGCAATGTGATGAGGAATTGCATTATCTGTCTCCTCCTCTCTATGAGGTGTGTTGGTGAGAATTAATTGATTCTCACCACTTGTTGACCCTGCCGGTAGATGTAGAAGTTATCTCCATTTAGTTTCAATCATTTTGTCCAGCTCTATGAATTTGTTCTCTAATACTTTGTATGCCCTTATTTTGGCTACAAATTTACTTGAGTGCTTCTTGAGTATTTCTTTAATTTCTTCAACCTTGGATTCAGGAGGCATTAGTGCTACTAGTACCCTCTCCCTTGACTCTCTTTTGGTTTGCAGAGCATATGACCATTGTTGGTATACCCTTTTACCTAGCTCTTTAGGTATTTGATTGACAAATTCTACAGGTGCATATTTTTTCTTGATCATTGACTTTATAACAGCCTCTTGTATCTTATTCTAGTCCTCTGGGTTTAGTGTATCCCATTGTTTGATTTTCTTATCAGTCATTGTACCATGTGTAGCAATGGATTTGGCAGCTTCATCAATTATTTGATTCATGTAGTTCTTCTTTTCTACATCAGGCTCATCATCTTTAGTGTCTTCTATGTCAGCCTTTGTCCTAACCAACCTTTTCCTCTTCTTTGGTGGTGTTGTTTTCATAGTTTGTTGCCTTGTTCTCTTAGCTGGCTTCTTCCTTATGTAGGTCCTTACTTGACCTTTCTTAAGGGGTGTTGTATCAGTTGCAGCAGTTTGACTCCTTGTCCACTGCTTCTTTATAGGAGGTGGAGGTGGAGGTGTATCAGATTCAGTCTCCTTAGAATCTGATTTATTTTCTTCTTGTCCCTCACCGATGGTGCCCTGTTCATCAGTTATCTCTAGTTGTTCTTGTTCCTCATCTGTTACTGATAGAATATTCTTGAGATTCTTAACCATTTTATTATTTTTTTTTACAGTCTTCTTGATTTCTAGGCCTTGTTTTATTTTTTATTTGGCCTCTTCATAGGTTCCAAACCTTGGTTGTTTTCTATCAATGGGCTCATTTATTAATGCCTCAATTGTACTTGTAGCTTGATCAATATTGATCTCATAATCCATTGGTGCTAACCAAGCTACCCTTGGTACAAATGGTTTGATATGGGTGAAATCTGTGTCCACCATAAAACATATTTCATCTTTATGTTTTTCTACAAGTTATTCAAGAATCCTAGTCCTTTCCATCATCTTTTCCTTAAACTCAAGGAAGTAAGCAGACATAACAGACTCAAAAAATTTCTCCTAGTGACTTAATCAATTCACTAATCTGTTGGGTTACCAGTTTGGTAGTGTCCCATTTTACTTTTCCTACTGAAGGAAAGTATTCTTGAAAATAGAAAAAGATACACATGATAAGCAAGCCGAACTTACATGTGTTGGTCTTTGTAGACCTGATTGTGTTCATGTTCTCATCAAGTTGCTTTAATAGGATCTCACATAGATCCATCTAAATTTCTTTGGTCACTATCTTGTAAGTTGTGCTTACTACTGTTGCAGAAATGCTATTCAATCTTCTAGCTTGAAAAATTTTATACCCAACTACACATGCACCAAATTTTAGTTCTTCGTCGGTGATTGTGTTCACTTTGAGACCTATGTTTTCTCCTTCTGCATTGGTGAGTATTTCAACTTCTTTCATGGATGGATGCTTGTGTGCCCTTAGTTTTTGGTTATCAGATAACCAGTGATAGCGTGAAGAACATCCTTGGATATTTTCTTGGGTTGGTCTAGCCATAGCTTCTTGTCATGCATTCTTCTCAAGACTAACCTTATCTAGTCTATTTTGAATTCCCTCGGGAAACGTAGGCAATTTGTTAAACCTTTGACTTCTAAGTGTTTGTGCTCTTCCTTCAGTTTCCCTTCAGTATCACAAATCTTCTTAAAAGCTTCATCCACTTCAAGATCACCTATCTCTACGATCTTGTGGTGAATATAAGACCTAACATCTTCTATGAGAAAAACACTAGGTGGGATTTTCAAAAATGTGTCGGTTTCATCAGGTTTCGATGCAATTTTTGGGCAGATCTTATACTTGGGCTCTACACATGTATTGTTCTTGATCAACTTAACCACATTCCTCTTATCATTCTTTATTTTATCAATTCTTGAGGTGGTTTCCATCATTTTTCAAGTTTTAGGGTATTCTAGAAATTTAGGGCTTTCTTGAAAAATAATGACAGAGATCTTTTAGTGCCTTTGATACTTACTTCAATTCACAATAGTGGTGAAAGATCTGTTGGCTACACTTCAACTGCATTCTTTGACTACATGTGTTCCCATGTCGACCACACATTTGTCAAAGAGGGGCAAATGTATGCACCCTAAAATGGTCACCTAGACTTTGGGCCCCATTTCTCAATTTATCAAATCCCTGAATCAATATTTTCAAATATCAACAATATCAATTATATCAATTTCCTTGATCAAATCATAATCAATTCAATATTTCTTAAGGTTTGAGCCTTATTTAATTTAAAAGAGAAAAAATAAAAATAAAAATATTATTTAATTAAAAGAAAATGCTCTTTTTTAATTAATTAAAAATCTCTTTTAATTAAATAATAAAATCACTTTATTCTAAGCCTTTATTTAAATAAAAAGAATTTCCTCCTCTTTTATTTAAATAAAAAATCCTCACTTTTCTTCTTATCCTA
>MU228225.1:119180-144092 GCA_018584345.1 Thuja plicata
GTGTAGGAATCACACTTTAAGTGTGATTAGTGTGTGATTAGGTGGGAAAGTAGGATTATTTAAGAGGAATAGGTAGTGTAGAGTAGGAATAGGGTAGGAATAGGGTAGGTTTAGTAGCTTTTGTTAATTTAATCCAAATTAAATTTGAATTAATTGGGTTTAGAAGAATATTAAGATTGTGAGGGAATAAATAAATTAAAAATTTATTTAAAAGGGGATTTATGGAGGGTAATGTATTAATAAAATTAATACATCAAGAAGAGTAGTATTTAAATTAAATTTAAATACTAAAGGAAGTGAATCATATTTAACTAAATAAATTTAATTAAATAGATAGAAGAATATAACAGATATAATTAATTAAAATTAATTATAGTGCTATGGGAATATTAATTAAATTAATATAAGGACGATTTTGGAAATCTACACCTCTAAGCATACACAATCAGTTTAAGCCATGAAATAGATTGTATCCTTGTATTTCTCAACAATTTCCTAAGGGATCCTTACTCTTTCCTTCATTTGTCTTTGAATAATTTAAACATTTAAAATAGTTCACCATCCACCCATGTACTATTTTTTATTCTATAACTATTATTTATTTGAATGCCAGCTGGTTCACTATCTTTCCATGCCCTAGGGTGCATTCCAGGAAACTTGTGGACTATTTGAATATAGATATGTATTAGTAGAGATCCAAACCTGAATGCTTTTGATTTATCTCACTTAATTTTCTTAATATTCTCCAAGAATTGTTGTCTTATTACTTCGCACAAGTTATATTTCACATTCTCCATCGCCATCTTATAGGTCATCATAATGAAACCCATGGAGACCAAATTAGGTCGGCTATTGTAGTAAACCTTGTATCCAAAAATCATGGAAATCTATCTCACATCTTTTTCAAAGATGTCAGAAATAGTCATTGCCCTCTTATCCCACTTAGAATGTGGTAGGGTTTCAACTTGTTTCTTCATGTTCTTCTCCTTGATAGGGATAATGCTAGTATTATCCAATCTGGTAACATCATAAATCAATTTTCTAGTAATGTTAACAGGTTTCTCACCTATCCATAGAAATTTATCATGAACTCTGTTAATAAGAATCTTAATCCATTCTTCCTCATCAAACTTGTAGAGTTCCACCATTCGCATGATGCTCAAATTCTATAAATGAACGAACTCATCTTTCTAAGATCCATCATCCTTAATCATTTCTTTCATTTCCTTGTATATTTCAAAGTCTCCCAATGACTCATACTTGCAATGTATGTATACCCTAATGTCTTCCACATGAAGAACATTGTAGAGTGTTTGCAAAAATGTGCCTTCAGGTTCATCTTCTGTGGACTTTTAAGGGTGTTTTTTGAGCTTGTAATTTGACCTTTCACTAACATAAAATATAAATGGAGTATCCATAATAAACAAATCTCAGTGAAGATCAAAATACCTTTTTTTCTTGATGAATCAGTGTATGCACACCTAGTGATCTTAGAAATGTTCTAGCTTCTCTACTTTCTCCTTAGATCTCTTTCAGTTTTTCTTGAATTGTGATTAGAAATGTCTAAGGAAATGAACTTGTACTTCTCCATGCATAGATTGACACATCTCCTAATGAACTTATAAGTCTACAAATGATCCATTCATTCAATTTTTTGGCAATCATCCAATAAAGTGTGTATAACCAAGAAATCTTGGATATAGACTATAAACCAATCATATTTATTGTCCATAAGTTCACATCATCTTATTTTGCACAAAAATGGGCTGGATAGATCTGTGTTATTTCTCCAAAGCTCCCCGTAAGGCCATGCTGTCCATTTAGGTTGATGTAGAAACATTGGTCAAAGGTTCAATAGAATCTACTAAATCTCCTTGAACCTTGGTTTCACTCGGTTCCTTCTCTTTCCATACTTTACCATTTTCCTTGCTACCTTCCTTTCCAAAAAAAATTTCAAACTCATCCATGTATTTTCCATAATTTTTTTACTATCACCAAAAAATTTCTTTACAACAATAGGTGGTGGTCTTCTGTTGCTTGCAACTCCATTATACCTGCAAAAAATTGTTATATGTCCTTGATTGTTACATTTATAACATATAGGAGATGATATGTTCTGTTTAACCTGTAACATGTAGTTCCTTGCAATGTGTCCAAATTTTTTTCACTTATATTATGCAATCTTAGTTGTTGTTTATTCTCTGATATAATTTTGTTTTGTGTAGGATTGGTTAGGTTTTCTACATTTTTTCTTTTTGTGCCCATATTCATAACAATTGAAACAAAAACTAGAAATGGGCTTATAATGAGTCTTACCTTTGTAATCCCTCTTCATGTGACCAATTTTGTTACATCCAAAGCATCTTCCTCTGAAAGTTCTAAAATTCTCTTTAGGTTCCTCTTGTTGTATAGGATCTTCCTTTTGATTAGGTGTCTCAACTGATTTTCCTTCAGAGTGTTGTTCTTGAGATTTAGAGAATTCTTCTTTATCAAAGCCAACTCCTATCATGTCACCTTTAGGATTTTTTCTTTCCCTCTGTTGATCAATCTTCTCACTACTCGCATGAAGTTTTTCAATGTGATTCTTTTCTTCAACAAGTTCTCCCTTAATGATTTGGTTATACTTCTCCAATTCATGATACTTAATTCTGTAATCATCAAGTTCAAAGTGTATCTTCCCCATCTGTACATTTTCATTCTTCAAGATCTCTTCAAGTTTTGTCTTTCTCTTTTTTTTATTTCTTTAGCCATCTGAATAGTGGTAACTTCACATTCATGCTTCAATTCCTCTTTGTCTTTTTCAAGTTGTTTAATCTGATCAGATGAATCATTATCAGATACTTCTTGTATCTTATCCATAAGATATTTCCTTTGGTTCTTGGAAATTTCAAGTTTCTTTATGAATCCCTCATCTCTTCTCAATTTGAATTTCAGTTCAGTATTATTGTCTTATTCCTTATCAAGTTCTTCAAGTGTTGCTTCAAACTTTTCTTCCAAACTACTTGAATCCATCTAGATCTCCCTAAAGTTGTTAGGATTTCTCTCCAAGGGCCACAAGATATGATACCAATTGTTAGGATTAAGTTAAACTGAGAGGGGGGTGGATCAATATTACAACACTCTATTACTAAACTTAATAAATTCAAACTTAACCAAGAAAGTACATAAATAAGAAGAACATACACTTGAACTAAACAACTGATAACACCATAATTTGTTCACGAGGAAACCCTAGACAAGGGAAAACCCCAGTGGGGATGATACCTAAAAATGATGCACTAAGAGTATAGTGTCCCTATTAGGGTACCTATCCCTACTAGGAGATGAATATTACATTTAGTACATATCCTTGTTAAAGGATAGAGACCATGTTAGCGGTATACAATGAGCTCACTACTCTTACAAAGAAAAACTATCTTTTACAATGATTAATCAAAACATGAACTGTACAAGAATCTTCTATACTCAAGTAGTCCCAGTTATAGCTCACACTATCCTCTGTCTCATTTTGACATCACAATTCATCTATCCATTCTACACACATCTTGGCATCTCAAAACATCTACTCATATATACTCGATCTCAAAGACTCTTCCATTCGGCTCCCAATTACATCCAAAAATGTTTCCAACACTTAATCAAATAATAAATATATAGTCAGAGATCATACATCAACAAAATTAGGGTAGGACCCAAACCAAATCCAAATTAGCATTTCTGGATTCCACATTATGCTCCCTTAAACATCGCAGCCACTCATCTGCCCTATTTCACTGTTGCACTATCTTTGCATAACTTCAACAAGTTGTAACTCTGTATATTCATCTCCAAAATGAAAGAAACCTTAACTGAAGGTCTATTACATCTCATAGTGCACTACTCTAATCTCACATGACTTATTTTGTTACATATTGTGCTCACTAGGAAAAATTGTACAACTGTACTCTATCAATTACTTCCTGGACTTAGTCATTTTTTTCTAACAGAATCTCCAAAAGTGGATTGCACTCCATGTGACCATGCTAATAAGTAGTGTTACCATAAATGAAAACCTCTAGGCTATGCTTATCAGGCCACTTTCCAACATGAACTTAATTACAACAAATACACAAAGAAAGTACAAAGCTTGAACAATTTTTTAATTTTCTATTTTCTTCATTTTATTTTGCCACCAAATAATAACAATATTAATATAATATTAGAGCTAATATTTTAAAAGTAGGTAGAACTATTAAATTGTATGAAATTTTATTAATTCAATTTTAAAAACAGAAATTTTTCATAGTTTCAACATAGCAATTTATGACACTAGTTTTCTAATTTTAGGACTTCTAAAAATAGACGTAATAAAGTAAAAAAAATGAATTAAATATGTTTAGACTAAGATTGAAATACCTTAGTCCCAACAAGAAGATAACAATTTTTTTGAAAGCTAAATTATTTAATAAACAAGGCATATTGCAGTGCAGAAGTTGCAAAAACTAAAAAAAAATGCTACCTCCAATAAAAGTGTGAAAGGGAGATTATGGAAGGAACATTGTAGTTCACAATGGAAAAGAGCTTGATTTGAGTAAGACAAAGGCCCCAATCACAGGCATGGTAGGTGATCGACGGAATGAGGAAATGCACAAAGTAGGTGCTTTTAATTCATTGCATGTTTAAAATGCAATACATGATGTGTCTCATTCAAGATGCCTATATATTTCTTCCTTTTCTAGGAATAATATCATTTGAGTCTGGTTATTGGGCTTGAAATAAAACATCCAATCTTTTGGGTGTGCATTCTTCTGAAACTTGTTTTCATGCAGATTATGGCTACTAGCAATACTTCTTTTGAGACCACATTATGCCCTCAACCCATGGGTCACTCTGAATATCCATCCAATCATCAAGGAAATCATGGTGACAACCCCAGTGAAGTGTTTCTATTACCTAGTGCTACAGACTTGTGAGGATGGGTGAGCGAAGAAGAATGGACAATCACTTCCCATGACCCTCACCTACAATTGTCCTCGATTGTGTCCATATTCAAAGTTCCCAAACACCTTAAAAATACAACATGAGGAGGATCCTATGTTCCTCAAATAGTTTCCTTGGGTCCATACCATCTCAATTATACAGAGCTTTCTCCAGTGGACAAGCACAAAGGAAGAGCTCTTCATAGAATGATGATGAGGTTCAATCATAACCATGCCAAGGATCTAACTAGTGATGAATTTTTCTTTTCTACAAAAGATGAGATCTTGAAGCTAGAAGATAAAATTAGGAAACCTACAAAATAATAATCAATTTTGATAAGGAGGCCTTCATCTTGGATTGTTTCTTCATTCTATGAATATTGAGGACTCTGGGTGGTGAAGAGTTCCTCGTAAAGGGAGAAGGTAAATACTATGAACCTATTTTTCAGAGAAACAAGATTGATTGTATTTTCTTCAAATAGTTTCCTTGAGTCCATACCATCATAGTAATGTAGAGCTTTCTCTAGTGGAAAAGAACAAAGGAAGTGTAAATTTCTCATAACCCTCCTACAGATTAATTGCACAATAAATTCACATAATAGAAACTCTATCTGATTAATAACAATTAATACTCTGAGTTAATTAACAACAAATAATAGTGGAAGAAAAACTAATAATAGAAGCCAATCAAAAAAATACAATAACATAGATATATCCAAGAAACCTAGTGTGGGGAAAAACCTGTAAATGTTGGATCTTCTATTCATCCTAACAGCTAACTTTCTCTTCTCAATCCAATACAAGTTTTCTACAACAATCTTACATATATAGAGCGTAGTTGCTTTATCTAGATTGTAAGAAAAGAATCTTTCCTTTATTTCTTTGGCTTTAAATCATATATAAAATCATTCTTGATTTACTCAACCTCACAAAATTAGAAATATTTCCTTGTAAAGGAAAAAGGTAAATACTATGAACCTATTTTTGAGAGAAACAAGATTGATTATACTGAATTTAATATTCTGTGTCACACTTTGATGCTTTAAAATCAAATCCCCTTGATGGTTCTCTAAAAGCTTCTTGAACTAGATCTCAACCCATTAGATAATGTGGAGACAAAGCTTTTGTAAGTGCTAGTGAAATTTCAAAGTTCCAAATTCTACCCTTTCTATCATGATATTGATTCTTGGTCCTGGCCACAACAAAAACCACAAGATGGACAAGCTCATCATCCACTGGATTTGTTGCACAACATTATTATATCTTCTAACGATTGTGATAGTGTATTTCTGATTGAAGTGAAGAGTGAACCCGCGAGGTGCATCCCTTGTGTATTATATTTGAGAAATGTTGTGATAAAATTTAAGAAATGCACAGGAGGCATCAAAAAGATTACATTTGAGAAGAAGAGCAATGCAATTTATCATCCTCCCATCCAAATCACAGATTACACATAGTTTCTTTTATGCAACCTAATCGCTCTTGAGATGCACAAGGTATCTGAAATTAATTATGTGACATGAAAAATGAGTTTGATAGATGTTTGATCAACTCATAAGAAGATGTGGATGTGCTCAAAAAATGTGAAATCATTATAAATTGAGAGTGATGCAGATGTTGCGGATATCCTCAATGGTCTAAGCAAAGGAATGATGTTGATTCGGATAGATGTCTTCCACAAACTAAAATTATAAGTGGATGATAAAATTCAAGGTGTGATTGGAAGATTTTGTGGATAATTTCTCATTGCCTTGGAAAATTTTGGCTTTGGTGAGAGAAATTCTTGCACTAGCGCTCACCATTGTGCAAACTATCTACAAAATGAGTAAGTTTAACATTGTTACTCTAATTTTCTTCAACAAAATTCATCTATTTTCATGGTTTCTTTTTGTTTTATTTTATCAAATAACATCATTATGTTTGTGATTACAGCCATGATGGAATAAAGAGGTTATTTTTTCAAGTGATTTTCTGTTGGAATTTCAAATTAATTTGAATTCAAATTAATTTCCTTGAGCCTCTAACGTGCACCTACCTATTAGGAGCTTCTAGCATCGAGTAAATGTTGTCCAGATTGGTACAATGTTTTGGAGAATGAAATCTTAAGTTGTCTCCTGACATTGCATCCCCAACAATCAAATTAGTTAATGCTGGTAGGTAAGTTTGAAATTTGAATTTTGAGGGATAATTTGTGGATAGATAATGACAAAAAGGAAGAACATTTTCTCCAAATTAATTATGTATATGCAGCACCAAAAGAAATGTTTTTGTGTTCTATGTGAGTCAAAGAAGTTTGTAGCAACAGCTATGTGTTTGGTTTGTTGAGTAGTGATTTCTCCAGATTGTTTGTAAGAGCTCTAAGAATATATAGAACTTGTTTGGGTGCATCCCTAGAGTGTTGAAAATTATTATTTTATTTGTAAAAGTAATTTTCAGATTTGGATAAATAGAAAGAAAGAAATATTACATGCCTCCATTCATTTTTGTATTATCTCCTTTTGTTTTGTATTTCGTTATGCATTCCCAGTGATTGGAAAATTAGAGTTTGCAAGATCTACGTGTCTGTGCTATGCCCTATTTTGGGGAGTTTAGTTTTCTTGTGTTGGTATCAGAGCATTTTTTTAGTGTTCAAATTTTAGAGTGATTCTAAAATCTCTACTTGGTATCAGAGCCATTTGGCCCTAAATCCTTGTGAGCTTGGGCATTTGTTTTTCTAGGTATTGATTTTTTTTATGTAGGACACATGGCTAGAGATGAAGGAAAGAGATAGTAGTAGCTACCATCCTTTAATAGACAGAACTATGATGTTTTAGAAAATAAAATTAAAACCATAATGGTTACAAATAATTTGTAGGATCTTGTGGTCAATGGGTTTGTAGATGTGACTAACCCAACTCAGTTTGTTTCCCTCTCAAATAATCAAAAGATGAAGTTGAAGGAGAAAAGGAGGAAATATGCTAAGGAATTGATCTTGATAGAAGCAACCTTGGTAGAGGAAATATTTCCTAGATTAGCAGTACCTAACTATGCCAAAGAATCTTAGGAAATCCTCCAAAAAAGATATAAGGGGATTGACAAAGTCAAGCTCCAGATGCTTCAAAGAGATTTTGTACTCTTCTAATGAAGGACAATGAGTCCATTTCAGATTTTAGCACAAGAGTCTCTAGTTTGATTAACAAGTTGAATATCAACTGAGAAACCATGGAGGAGAACATGATTGTGGAGAAAATCCTCTGAATTTTTCCCTCCAAGTTTGACACAATAGTTATTGACATTGAAGAAGAAAAGGATTTTTACACATTGACTGTGGATGAATTAATGGGTTCTCTCCAAACCCATGAGAAACACCTAAATAGGTTTGCAACATCTTCCTAGGATAAATATTTCAAATCTCAATTTAATACATGAGGTGGTGGAAGAGGAAGAAACAACTCCGAACAAAGCTCAAGAGGTATAGGTTGTGACAACTCTGGATAAGGAAATGTTGTAGGAGAAAGATTAGGATGAGAAAGAAGACATGAGGGAGAAAGTATCTCTCATAATAGCTCTAAAGAAGGAAAGAAGAATTATAACTCGAATAAGATAAATGTTGAATGTTATTATTGCCATAAATTTAGGCATTATGCAAGTGAGTGCTGGAAAAAGAAAAATGATCAATCAAGGAAGAATGAAAATGTAGGTGAAGATAATCAATACACAACCTTCATCATGTGCAACATTGGTGAAGAATAAAGCCCTTAGTTTTTTTATTTGGACAACAGTTGTAGCAATCACATGAGTGGTAATGAAATCTTGTTTTCTTTTGTTGATAAGAATGTCAAGTCTGAAATCAAAATGGAGAATAATGGTATTGTTCCCACTATAGTAAAATTATCTATTATGATCCACATGGAGAAATGTGAGAAGGAGATTCAAAATGTCCATTTTTTCCCTAGTATAAATCACAATCTGATGAGTGTTGGGCAACTCATCCAAAGTGGATATAAATTTTTTATGGAGAATGGTCAATGTGTCATTTATGAGAAAGATGAGAGTAAGAAATTTGTTGTAGAAATCCAAATGACAAAGAAATAGATGTTTCCTTTGAGCATAGAGAGGTTATTCTCTTCACAGTCCATAGCTACACCACTCAAGCAAGCATTTACAATAGTACAACAAGAATTAACCTTCAAGGGTGTGAATGAAGACCGCTCTAAGATATGGCATCTAAGGTATGGACATCTTGGCTTTGTGGGCTTAATTTTTTTGTCCAATAAAATAATGGTAGATATCATTCCATGTATAGTTGAGTCTAGTAGCAAGTGTGAGGCTTGAATTTTGGGTAAGAAACATATAATACCCTTTAAATCTGGTAATTCTAGTAGGGCAAGGGAACCATTGGATCTAGTTCATATTGATTTAGTTGGCCCTATGAAGACCACTTCTATTGAGGAGAGTACTTATTTTATGACCTTTATTGATGATTCCAGCCATAAAATATGGGTGTATCTTTTGAAGCATAAATATGAGGTATTTGATAATTTTTTATCATTTAAAGCCTGGGCTAAAAAATAAAGTGGACACTATTTCAAATTCTTAAGGCCTGATAGAGGAGGAGAGTAAACGTCCAATGCTTTTATATTTTTTTAAGGAAATATGACACTAAGAAGGAGCTAACAACCAGTAATAATCCACAGCAAAATGGAGTGGCTGAGAGGAAGAATAGGATAATAATTGAGATGGAATGGAGCATACTTAAAAAAAAGGACTCCCAAATGAATATTAGGGAGAGGCTATAGCAAAAACTATATTTAATAAATATAATTCTAAAAAAGATAGTATGTGATAAGATTCCTCTTGAGACATGGGAAAAACATAGATGGATAGTTGAACACTTGAGAATGCTTAGATGTGTAGTCTATTCATAGATTCCAAAGGATCAAAATAAAATGTTGGATGACAAGGGTGTGAAGTGTATCTTCACGGGCTATATTCCTGAATCAAAGGCTTATAGATTTTATAACCCGTTCACCAAGAAGCTCGTAACAAATAGAGATGTAGAGTTCATTGAGAATGAGTCATGGGATGGTTCAGTGCACACATATTCAAGAACTTCAAGTAAAGTTCCTATTGATGATGAAGAAGGTGAGTATGATGATCAAAAAAATGATACAGTATCATATATAGAGAGCTCCTGACAGCTCCTAATATAAACAGGAAAAAAGGAAAGAAACCATAAATAACCAAATAATTGGCTCTCAATAGCTTTGGATTGGTACAAAGAGAGATTCTGATAACTCCATATGGCTCCTGATTCATCTTGCACAATACAGTAGCAGTAGTAGTGATATTTATGACCCCACACTCACCTCCCTAAAACCAAGAAAGACCAAGAGTCTAAGGGAGATTTACCAAGATGAAAGGTATGATGAATATTTTTATGAGAACAATAATTTTGCATTATTTTATCATAGTGATCCGATTTATTTTGAGGATTCTATGAAAGAGGAGAAATGGTGTGAGGCCATAGAAGAGGAAATAGATGAAATGGAGATAAATAGAACTAGGGAGATAATTGATTTTCCTTCCAACAAGAAATTAATTGGGGTTAAATGAGTCTACAATACCAAGAGCAATGTTGAAGGAAAAATAGATACGCATAAAGAATGATTAGTTGTCAAGGGGTATAAACAATAGTTTGAGAGAGATTATGATGAGATTTATGCCCCTATTACAAGGATGGAAATTGTGCGTGTTTTCATAGAAATTGCAGCCCAACACAAATGGGAGGCATTTCAAATGGACGTGAAGTATTCCTTCTGAATGAAGTGTTAAAGGAAGAGGTTTATGTGGAGCATCCACCTAGTTATACAATTGTGATTCATGAAGACAATATGTATACATTGAAGAAGGATCTTTATGGGTTGAAGCAAGCTCCAAGGATATGGTACAATATGATTGACTCATATTTTATGAACAATAGATTTAGAAAAAGTGATGGTGAGACCACTCTTTACATCAAGGCATCTGATCGTAATATTTTAATTGTTTTCTTGTATGTAGATGGTTTAGTTTTTATTAGGGATGATGATTTCCTCATTGTTGATTTTAAAGAGGTCATGAAAAGTAGTTTGAAATGATATATTTAGGTCTCTTAAGTTATTTTCTAGGCATAGAAGTAAAAAAATATGCATGATGGTATATTTATCTCTCAACTACCATTTGATGCAATCACGTATGGAGTTTCCCCAATGGAAGCAGTCCAATCATGCAGCAAGAGTCAACACAATGGAAACCATCCAGAGCAATCCATAATAAACTCAAAAATGGACAAAAAACATGCCTTCTTATTATCAGATAATCAATATTTACATTATACATGCATAGAAACATACTAGGTTACATTCTAAGGCACATATTCCTACTTACATACAAAGACCCTAAGACTACTAATATATACAAAATATTTCACTTTGACCTTAGGCTTCCCAACCCTCATGGTTAAGAATATGAACCGGTACACACAAACTCTCTGTCTCATCTAATATGATCTCCACATCCTCTATACCAAATAAAACTAGCCAAAAAATCTATGGGAAGAACCAAACCGATCAGCCATAGAACTAAACTCAAGATCTGCACTCTTCTTCACAAACCAACTTATCAACTTCAACCACTCATTCTCATCACACATATAAACACCCTCTGTCATCAATCCATCAACAATCAAGAATTTAGGAACACCACTGAATCCACCACCTTTATCCTTCAAACATTCATCCATCATCATCAACAACAATGACTTTGTCCTCATATGAGTCTTCATCTTCACTCTCAACATATCCATCCTCATGCGCAAGTACTCATTTGTGTCAAGGAAATGCAATCTCTCTTTCCACACCTGCACTACAACACAAGAGACAATGTCCTCTTCCACACAATCAATCTGATTAGAATCAACTTCAACAAATAACTACATATATTCTCTCTCACACCCTCTAGGTAATCTCTGTAACAAATCAGCCTCTAACTAAAATAATTCATTCTATAACTCTCCATCAACTTCAATGACATAATCACAACTAAGAGTCTTATCAAAAGCCCTCTCATACTCACTAATCTCATCAAGAGTAACACCCCTACTGCAAAAAGCATTAGACTCAACAACCACCCCAACAAGGTCATGAAATTCACCCAAAGGAATCTCAACTGCAATTTCAGTAACATCAACTTCTTCAATATCAACCATCTGTTTATCATGCTACAAAACAAGGCACTCTTCAACTAGCTCATTAGATCCAATCAACAGACTATAAAATTCACCCATAGCCATATATACCTTAGCCTCTTCAATCTTAGTCAAAACTTTCACTAGTGTACATACCCTATCAAGCTTGACCTCAATCTCAGTAGTAACCAAAAATTTATTTCTCCTCCTTTGAAAAATCCTTCTCACAAGCCAAACAATCCACCTCTTGACCGGTAAATGCTAACTCAACCTCCTTAGCTCTTCAATAGCTTCTTCACAATCACTCTCAGGTTCAAGATTCCTCCTCAAACCAACCAAAGCATTACAAATCTCAGACCTCAACTCAACCCTAAGGTCTTCAAACATTTTCTCCACACTTTTAGGGTTCATCTTATCCAACAACCTCTCACCCTTTGAAAGGTGCAATTTCCTCTTCTCAGCGATCTAACTGCAAGATCTCAATTACCTTGCACTCGACAATCTATTGAAAATTCTCTCAGCTTTCCTTGAACCAGGGATCTATCCACCAATAGGATATCTCAAGGAACTCAACCCATTGCAAGATTCACAATTAGAAACAACTACTCTTTGATCCATCCTCATGCAAATCCTCTGGCTTCATAGGTCAGATCTACATTTTGTCATCCCACAACAATCCTTCCACAAGATCATGAGCTCAAGAAAAAACAATCAACCATGGCATCACAAATCATACTCTGATAAATGTATACAAGCCATCAACTAGCAATAGTAACTCAACCTTCTGCATAAATCCCTTCCAACCACTCTTATGCAATTCCTTCATTTATGTGAGCCAAATCTAGTCTCTGCCACCTCACATGCAACGCCTCAAGAAATTTTTAAGTCCAAGATCTTAGATTACTGCCACCAAAAGATCAAAACTTTCTCTGATACCATCTAATGTAGTCATAACCAGAGTTTCCCCAATGGAAATAGTCCAATCATGTAGAAAGATTCAACACAACGGAAACCATCCATAGCAATACATAATCAACTCATAAATGAACAAAAAACATGCCTTCTTATTATTAGATAATCAATATTTACATCATATATGCCCAACAACATGCCAAGTTACATTCTAAGGCACACATGCCTTCTCACATACAAAAAAATAGATCCATAATGGATGCTAACCTATTGAAGCTACCTACCAAAAAGCTCCTCATCTAAAGACCGTAACACTACTAATATATACAAGACCACAACCCACAAGCTGACCAGAAAAGATCACATCCTCCAAGAAGAAAAAAACATGTTACAAATATAGGCCATGACCCAAAATCATTAAGAACAACCTCCAATGAAATAATTAAGAGATGTGATCATACAATAAGGTCAATCTCAACCGTAATAATGTGTCGGCACAATCACATGCTAAGATTTCAACTCGTAGATTGGGAAATGATCACAAAACACCAAGATCAACCGAGCAACTGAAGAACAGGATAAGACCAGATCAAAATTAATATATCTTCTCCAAAACATAATGAAACAAAATATGATCATAGAAAAATGTTCCCCAATATTTCTATAACAAACCTATTAGATCACATCAACTAAAAATCCAACTAGAGTGACCGCCACCTAAAACACCAAAACTGCCTAATAGGAACAAAACAAAAAAGAAACTAAAGGGAAATCTTGTTGTTTGATGCAAGATTTTCAAGATCCCAAGATGTTCCTCCATGAAAAATATAAAAATATGATTTTAGAGAGATTTAAAATGAAGAAAATGAAGCCTACAACAACACCAATAGTCATATGTTTTAAGTTGAGAAAGAAATATTGTAGTAGTAATGTGAAGCCAACTATGTAAAAAAGTTTGGTTAGAATTTTGGTGTACTTAAAAACAACTAGGTTTGATATAATGCATGTAGTAAGTCTAATTTCCATATTTATGGAGACTCTAAAGGTCATTCGCAAGCAGGTAAGATAATCCTAAGGAATGTGAATAGTAACAAAGGATATGGTATGTTGTATATTGTAGAAAATGGTTTTGGGTTGATTAGTTACAAAAATAGTGATTGGCCATGAAGTTTGGTTGATAGGAAGAGAACTTCTAGATATGTGTTTCACATGGTTTCAAGAGCAATTTCATGGGATTCCAAGAAGCAACCTATTACTGCTCTTTCTACAGTAGAAGATGAGTATGTAGCAGCATGTCAAGCTATTTGGCTAAGAAGGATCTTGGTAGAATTGAAGGAAGAACAAGAGGATGGAAAAAAAAATCTGTGTTCATGGGAGAAGCAAGCATATTGAAAACAGGTATCATTTATCAGATAATTAATTGAGAATGGTGAAATAAAAATGGATTTTTTTAGGTCTGAGTAGTAGTTAGAAGATATTCACCAAGCCTTTGATTAAGGATAGTTTTGAGCACCTATGGATAAATCCAGGCGTAGTTGTTTTGGATCAATAATTATATTGTTTGTCAGCTCATGACAAAGGGCAGTTGTGGAATTTCAAATTTATTTCTCTGAGCCTTTGATGTGCACCTACCTATCAGGAGATTCTAGTAGTGAATAAATGTTGCCTACATTGGTGCATTTTTTTAGAGAATATAGAGTAATGAAAATGTTGGTGTTCACCCACTGAGTTGCTTACTCACTGATTGTGATTGCTTCAAACATACGCTATACTGCTCATCACACTACTGAGAAAATCTAGGAACTAATCCATCTCGATCTGGATCACTCACCTATGCTTATAATGCTGCAATATAGAGTAGAGGGCCCATCAATGACCAAGAACCATGCCCCCTTTCCATTCCAGATGAACCCTTGCCTTTACGACTGATGAAACCATGCCTATTCACTATTCACTATTCACTATAAGGGATGCCCTTGAAGCACCCTGCCTTTCCTCCTGTTGCCTCACCGCCTGCTACTACTAGGGAATTTCAAACAACTAGCTCTCGATCGGGCTAAGATGCTGGGAAAGATGGCTCTGATACTGGCCATGCCTATGATTTGACTATGCTTCCCCTTAGTCAAATGCTACTTAGGAACTAAAGCTAGGACTAGAGATGTAGCTACTAGATGCGCACCTGTAAGTGGTGGTGCTAGTGATCTAAATCAAATTGGTTCTTCAACGGCTGCTACTGGTAAGGAGATAAACATTTTTTTTTTACGCCAAGCGATCGGCCAAAACAACAGGGATCAATGTGAAAAAAGTTGAAACAGATGCAGGGCCTATGTTATGGGGTATGCTTCTAGGTCAACTCGAACTCGATCCCTTTATAATAGTAGGGGCGTCTGTCTTTGTATCTTAATCTGATGTTACAACCATTACTGATGCACGAGGTGATATAGGTGCATCATAAATATGAGAAAGCACTCTATATCCAGCCTACTTTGGGCTATAGGAGAGACCACTAACGAATGGAAATGAATGGGTTTAGATAGGATGACCTGTGACCGACTAGTGAGTCAATTGTAAAGCATCAGCAGTGCTTCCGGCTGCCTTACAATCTATAGGCGGCCCCTACTATTATTACTCATTTTTATGAGGCTAAAGCATCATACTTATATGTGACTGGGGAGTAGGCTATAATGATGCATCGATCAATAATCTGAAGGGGGCCCCAGCGCACTGATCTTGTATTAAACTAGCCCGCACTTGAAAGGTGCTTGCTCTTGTGAGCTACTAAAGAGAACGCGTTGATTGGCTATTTTGGTTTGTGCAGAACCTATGCATGCTCAGAGGGTAGCTTGTGGGTTTTTCTCCCAATGCAGAGGTGTCTCCTCTCACTGTGTGCTCTACTTATTGATACTCTCCCTGCTTTTCTTGTGTGCAAGAAATGCATGTTCCCCACCTTACTAATCTACTTCTCTCTCGCCTTTCTATGTCCACTAGACTTCTAGGTTTTACTCCCCATCCTTTACTGTTCTTATATAATTCTATCTAGAACCGCGCCCTACAAAAAAATGGGGGGGGAATGGGGCAAAAAAATGGGGGAATGAAGATTTTAGTAAACACAAACGCCGAGTTGAGGGTTGCTATGGGTCAATGGGTTTAGCAATTGGCTCTGTTGCTTGCTCTGTCACTGATCATGCTACCGTAGTTGTAAGCTCCCTACTCCTACTATTTTTTAAGGGTAAGGGCAATGGGCCTTATAAATAGTAGGGCGTACCTAGAAAATGGTAGGGCCTATTATTTTCCCACCTAGCCCTTTAGAATAGTAGGAATGGGTAGATTATTGCAGATTATGGGGACAACCTCAAAGTGTTACCCAAACATCAGGCTTTATCACCGACCCTTGCCTAGCCCCTATGCAGGGGTGGGTGGGAGGCCCCCCTGCGAGGTTTATAGTTGTAAGGGCTGGCCCAACCCAAACCAACATAGGAAATGTGGATGGGGGGAATGGAGCACCGACACTGCCACTGAACATAAACACCAGCACCTATTTGGCTGCACAACTCAACTATAGTTTGATTTTGACAATTGAATCAAGATACAGCCCCTACAATTCTATGGGTATACCGCCCTACCCCTACTATTTTTTAAGGGTAAGGGTTGATTTTGCTAACACCTCACCACCTCGCTGACATAGGTAGGGAGGCGAGGCATGAGGCACAGGGAATCAAAATGCCCTACTATCTATATGGCATGTTGACACAAAGAATATCCCAGGTTAGAAAGGTAGGGCTCGGCTTATCAATAATCTATTTGAGGGGCATGCTTACTCTACTACTAAGAATGGAGGGGGCCCAGGTTAAATAAGGTAGGGGCCCACTAGCTTAATTACGCAATTCATCAAGGTTGGTACCCTGATTACTCCATCCCCTCAAATTCTATAGGCACCCGCCCCCACTATAGATAGGCCCACTGTTACTTATAGCTCCCGGGAACACCCTATCAAACCCTATGCATTCTCTATCCTAGATGTCTGATCATTAGCCACAAAACCACACATGGTCCCTTACTTATAGCTCTACACATGGTTCCTTACTTATAAGTGATTGCTTCTAGCCGATTGATTCCTTGTGAGACTTTGGGAGCTTCTCACTTTGTTTGCTCTAAACTAGCTTTGTTCAGGAATAGATAGAAACCAGCTAGCTATGCAGGGTGGGCCCTTACTATTCTATGGGCAGAATATTTTTCAGGTATGGAATCCCACACCAATGAACAACTATTGGCCCTACTAGAACTTAACTACTAACTAGCTATTAAAGGGGGCGGACGAACTTGAAGCTCAAAATCTCCTCTCTGTCCTTTTCTGTAATAGATTTCTAACTTGAAGCTTATTGATAGGGTGAGCCCCCCCCCCCCCCCCCCCNCCTCTTTGGATAGGGATAGGGATAAGCACCCCCCCTTCCCTTTCTATAGTGGGGCCCCCCCTTTATAGAGTATAGTAGGGGCTGACCCCCCATCCCTCTATAATAGCTATAGCCCCTACTAGATAAATAAAGGGGTGGGGGCCCACCTTCCCCCCACTAATGACCTCCTAGCCTTTAAGGATATACGCCCTCCTATATTCATTGATCGGCCCCTTACCCGCTAAGAAAAAAATAGGCAAATTCGCCCTCCTATTTTTTTTATTCGTTGATCTCTTTCGATGGAATTTGTCATGCTGCAATAAGTTACCTACGGGGGTGTGCATACAGTCCAGGAACACTTTGGGGTGAACACCCATCCAAGTAGGTAGAGTCGATGGTTCAACATTTAGGCTGTAACATTGACCAAGCTTGAATCAGAACAAGTGCTCTCTAAACTAAGCTTGATAGTCTCCTATCACTAGGCTCACCGACCAACATGATTGACTCCTCCATCTCATTCTTATTACTCGCTAGACTATCTCCTCCTTTGTGCCTCTTGTATTATGATTTTTCTGAACAGGTGCTTCATCTTTGTTTGGATGATGTTCCACTTGAGGACGCACTGGTGGCCTTCCTTTAGTAGCTGGTTGAGGATATTGTCACCAGTGGCGGCTAGCACATGGCCACCCCTACCTCTATAGCACTTTGGCGAGACAACAATGGCCATCCCAAAAACTTTGTTTGGTCAGTTGTTAGTCTCTACACCACGTGGATCGTATCCTAACTAATAACTCCAAAATAATCCCTCCATTGTGTTACCATCCCGCAGAGAGAGCACGGGGCAATCAATCAAAACTGCCAATATTAAGATAGGGCTTGTTGTTAGGGTAGGTTGAAAAGGGTAGGGGAAAGGGCCCCTTTTGTATATAATTGGTAGGAGGGTAGGTTGTTAGTCTCTACACTAGGTGGCTCATATCCTAACTAGTAACTCTAATAAGAATATTCTGAAGCCATATAATTTTAGGGCCACCCGCGCTTGATGTTCAAAGTTATTGTTAGGGTAGGTTATCCCGTAATCTGAACTGCGTTCAGGCGGCGGAATGGGTTAAGAAAAAAATAATGTCACTGACCCCTACTATTCTATGGCAATCTCAAATCAATAGTCCGTATCTGTATCCCCAACAGGCACACTTTTGTCCAGCAGGCACAAAAAAAAGAATGCCACTTGCTATAGGGGCCTAAAATTCTATACGTAACATGGGTGGGTGGGTAAGAAACAGACACTACCAATGGCCCCTACTATTCACCAGGCAGGTGGGCCCCTATTTTATATTATGAAACAGGCACTACCTTTCATAACTATAGGGTGGGGAATAGTAGGGTGTCACTATAGTTGAGTGCTTCCCAATTCTCGCTAAATATAGTCAGGCTTGATTTGCAACTATCTCCTCACACCCCTTATAATAGTAGGGCACCCAGAGAGTAGTTTAGGGAATGGGGCATAGTATTTTAGGTGGCTCAATCCGCATAATAGTTTCCTCCCCACCAGCACCAGTTTCTAAATCATCGGGGAACTATCTCCTCGACTAACTCTCTTCCCACAACTATTGTTGGGAAGGTTAATATTGTTGCCGATGAATGCAGAGGGTATTATCTATTGCCAGGAAGTCTATACATTGCCAGTGAATGCAAAGGGTTATTCTATTTTCAAGGGGGCCCACCCAGAGATAGTTGGGCTATCGGGGTGGGAGGGCCATCAGCAGGGTGGGGGGGCCCTACTATTCTATGGCCCCCTACTATTTTAAGGGTTGCCCAGAGAATTTTAGGCATTCTATCAGATGGAGTTCTCACTCTTTCTCTACTGGGCCATTAGAATATTAGAGCCATCCTCCTACCCCCTACTATTTTATGGGCCATCCGGAGTGCCCGAAATAGTTGGGGCCTTTCTTCAACATTACTGCCAGCCCACCTTCGATAGTGAGTTAGGTTCTCACTGTGGGTGAATAATCTCCATCCCCCAGGGAAGTCGCGGATGGCTAGAACCCCTTAGAATAGAATCCTTACCCTTCAAAAAATAGTAGGGGTAGGGACATAGCCATAGAATTTTAAGGTAGGGCAGGTCACTGTTCACTCATCTAGATGGTAGGAAGCTTCAGCTTCTCCATCCTCACCCCTGGGACTTTCTCAAAGCCAATCTTATTTAGGAGTTGGTATTCCAACGATATTAGCTGGAGGAGGCCCTACTATTCTAAAGGGGATAGGAAGTTAGGGAGGAAAGGTAGTTGAGTTGATTTTGGATGCTCATTGTTCTCCTGGCTTGCCTAACATAGTTCTCCTTTCTCTGGTCTACCTAGAAAATTTGAAGGCCAACCCATAGGCCTACAATTCTATGGGAAGAAGGCGCATGTAGAGGATAGATTTCTATAGAGGGGGGTGGGGGAAGATAAGTTAGCGAACCCATCGCCGGGTAGGTCATGATTGATTCCAGGGGTAGGAGTAGGGATATATTTCTCCCTATAGCACAGGAACAGTAGTCCTACCTACGCTATAGAGGACCCCACCCCCTGCATGCAGAATTAGTTTCCCTCCACCACAATAGGGCATTAGAGGACCTACCAAGCCCCACCCCCTACATGTAGAATTGGTTTCCCTCCGCCACAATCGGGTGCAACTTTGTTGATGGGGTTTGGCCTCGATGAACAATACCAGCCCGGGATGGTATTGGATAGGTCGAGGCTCTATCTATATCTGGGGGGCACCTTTAGAATAGTATGGCATGAGACACTTCCCTCTCCCCTTCCCCTTTCAATAGTAGGGGGCAAGGTGGGAGTTGGGATGGGTGAATGCATCATTGGTGTTGGATCTACCCTACCCCCTACTATTGAAAGGGAAGGGTACAGTGTTGGATCGATCTAGGATCTTGAAGCGGATCTAGGATCTTGAAGAGGATCTAGGATCGCCCTATTTGGGGGGTGGGTGGTTCTAATTAATGGAATTTTGCATGTGGAACTGATCTATATATATGTAATATGGCAAGTTGGAGTGCTGGTGAGGCCCTACCCCTACTATTTATAAAGGCTAAAGGCTCATAATCTACAATAATCGCCCGACTATAGCCCTTTTTTGTCTATAGTCGGGCAAATTATTGTGTCCTATTAATCAACCTGCTAAAATAAGGCTGGGTGGCCCCTACTATTCTAAGGGAAGGTGCCTTGGGAACAGCCCTCCCGAAATAATAGAATAGTAGGGCAAATAGTAGTAGGGTCGTGGGCATGTTACGTAGAGAATCTCCCTAAAGAAACTATAGGCCGGCCCTTTAGAATCCTGAATTGCAGCCTCAATAGTTAAATTAGTTAATATTGGTAGGTAAGTTTGAAATTTGAATTTTGAGGGAGAACTTTGTGGACATCAAATGACAAAAAGGAAGAATATTTTCTCCAAATTAATTGTGTATGAAACAACAAAAGGAATATTTTTGTGCTATGTGTGATTCAGAGAAGTTTGTAGCAACATCTGTGTGTTTGGTCTATTGAGCAATGATTGCTCCAGATTGTTTTTAAGAGATCTAATAAGCTCTAGAACATGTTTGGGTGCAACCCCAGAGTGCTGAAAATTAGTTTGTAGTTATATTAGTTTAATTTATAAGTTTTTAGTTTTCTATTTGTAAAAGTGATTTTCAGATTTGAATAGAAAGAAAGAAATAAATCTTGAATGCCTCCAATCATCTTTGTTTTGTATCCATTTGTTTTTTATTTCATTGTGCATTCCTAGTGATTGGGAAATCAATGTTTGAAAGCTCTGTGTGTTTGTGCTTTGTCATGTTTTGGGGATTTCGTTTTATTGTGTTGGTTTCAAAGTATATTGTGAGTTTTCAAATTTTAGAGTGATTCTAAAATCTCTACTTTTTCACCCTATATCCTTCCGTCTATTTTTTGTAGCAACTACTCCATTCACAAATGTTAAGGTTGAATTCAGTAGAGAATTATCTTCACTTTTACTTAAGCTTGGTGTTTATTTGGTTCTAGATCTTGTACATATTTTTTACTCCATTGAATAAAAAGACAAGTTTCAAAAATCAAATGAGTGCAATCCCAGTATGAAAATATTGTGTTTTTTGGTTTTTGTTTTTGTTTTCATGCTAGATAATATTGTTGGTTTCTACCTAGAAGATGAAGTGATGTTTGGTCCACATTTTTAGAATTTTCTTTTCTATAGGGCATTCTACAAAATATTATTAGTTATTTCTTGGATCAAGAAATATAATGGTCATTCTACCATCACAAAAAACTAAATATAGTACCATTAGAAAAGTAAACTAAATATGTTTATTTTATTATGTTTTTATGTAATAAAGTGATGTTGATATGTAATATATTTAATATGTGTAGTTTATTAAATTGATGTTGACATGTAATATATTAATATGTTTAATTTATCATGTGTTATGTAATAATCTTCACATGTAATTATTTAATGTATTTTAATTTTATTTTATGTCTTTTGTTTTTAATATATTATCAACTGACTGGTAATTGTTTAATATTTATTTATACATAAAATTGTTACAGATTAAATTGTCTTTAATTATAATTCAAATTATGTTTTAGTTAAAAATATTATGTAAAACTTATATTATATTTTTAAGAAAATGAATAAATCTGCAACAAGGAGTTGAAGCGAGGAGTTTCTATGAAACTATCACTAAATATTCTCCTAATTAAAAATAATTGAGTTAATGCGAAAAATATTAAAATTAAAGGGTGGGTGACATTGTTAATTTAAAAAATTTATTTAATAAGGTTGTAATGCAAAATTATTGATGGAAGCATTAAAATGTTAGGTTACAATGTAGAAATAAATTTCAACCGTCTCCATATAATATATATAAATATATCCACCAACAAGAGACTATTAAAGTCTACATCTAATTTAAAATCATTCACACAAGCATTATTCAAATATACAAATGTAAATTAACAGGACAATAGATAGACAAAATGAATATTAAAACAAAAATAATGAAGCAAAAATACTAGTATATTTAATTTTGACCTTTTGAAAATGAAATAAATGTGATAGCATGAAGAATTCAATAATACTGAGTAATTATCATTATATTATTTAATTCTCATGTATCAATTATTTTAAGTTATATATTCATAGTTCATATATATGATGTAAGAAGTGAATAGTATAATGGCAATTACTCCATATCATTGAACTCTTCATGTCGTCACATTTATTTCATTTTTAGTTTTGATCTTTTGAGTTGTGTGTGTACATATATACATATAAATATGTATGTCTATGTGTGTGTAAATATAATTCCCATTAAAAATAACATCTTCTATTTTTAATTAATCTATTTTGTTATAAAATTATGTATTTTTTAAATAAAATGTATAAAAAAATTAATAAATCTTCTATTGAAATTCAAATAGATAATTAAGTGGCTATAAGAACTCATATAATTTATTTCCAATGTTTGAATAGAGAAAATTACTACCTTGACCAATATGATTATTTATAATATTTCATTATTGAATTCATTTTCTATTAATAGGGTCAACTTATCATTTACCTTTCTATTTTATAAATTAATCTATTTAAAGTCCTTTAAAATTAACTTTCTCACTGCTAATGTGTCCTTTAATTCATTGTCCATAATTTCATGAAGTCATTTCATATATTAGCCTAAATAATGAATCTTAGCATTACATTATTAAACATAAAGAGTGTTGGAAATATATGTTTGATTGTTATTGTTTGGTTGTCATCCATGTCAAACATTGTGTTCTGGAGGTGTTCGAATTTTTTTGTCAAACATTGTGGCATGAAAGTATTTTTTGATGACATGTTTAGGTATATTTGAAGAGGGAAGTTGGTCCAGAAAGAAGAAAGTTGGTCCAGAAGTAGTAAGGTTTTGTGTTGAACATGTTAGTGCTACAAAAAAATGGAAGATGGGTATGTATTCAGTCCTATATAAATTTTAAAGATAAGTTTATATTCTGGAAATCGTGAGAATAATATTTTCAGTGCTTTAATGTTATATCCTTAGGTCCAAAAATTAGTAGTTCAGTAACAGTGATATATAGTTGAAGATGACAGTTATTCAGCTATATTTTGAGAAGGTTTCTACCAAAAAATAAAGGTTGAAGATGTGTAGATATGATTTATATTATATTCAGATATTGGTCCTGGTTATGGTGTTTCCTAGTGATCCATAAATTGTTCCCGGTGATCTAGAAACATTGTTATCAAGTGATGCAGTTAGATCAGTTTGTGTTTTGATCTATAAATGTGTTGTGATAGCTTCTGACATGGATAGTTGGCAAGTGATATGGTTTTTGACATGGATTGTGGATATCTCCATGGCGTGTAGAGTTTGAGATATAGCCGGCAAGTGATGTCGTTCTTCGGTTTGTGTGATACTATAAGTTTGAGATGCCTATGGAAGTTATTCCAGTATTTGTGGATTTGGTATTAGGCTATGTGCAACGTGTTTATGGTCTCTCTCTCTCCTGGAGTGGATCATGTTTTATGTTTTTGGTCTAGGTATTTCATTTAGTATTTTTTTTATCCAAATGGATTCAAGTTATGTGTGACCTATATATTTAATGTTTATTATCTAGATGGGTCCTTTTTATGTGTGATCTATGTTTTGGTCTGGATAATGCTTGCATGGGAGATTATTGTATTTTGTTTTTGATATGGTCAAATTTCAATTTTCTTTTGGCATGGTCAACCTTGTTGTAAACTCAAATGATTTATCTTTTTTATAAGTGTATCATCCTAAATTGTAAGCACCTAATTAGTGTACAATACTAGAACCTCATATTGCACTTAATGGATACCTAAATTTAAATATGGGTCCTCTTTCATTTCAATCTTTTGAAAAAGAGAGGTTAAACTTTATTTATAAGTGTGCTCCTTTATTTCTCTCCAATCCCATAATTCATTTCATCACCTAAGTCCTATAGTACCATTAGTGGCCTTTTCCATTCTTTCCCAACCTCGAAATCAGTTGTCAGTTGAAATCTTGCATCCTCTCATTTCCCAACATCTATGGTTCTAATTTGGACCCTAATTGGGTGGAAGAGGTAATTTCAAATGTCTTATTCCTAGGAATAGAGCATTCTTAATGTCTTGTTCCCTACATTTTGGCTCAAATTTAAACCAAGGACCTATCTTGATGTTTGGGTGGAGGATTTTAATTTATAGTCGGCTTTCTTGAATTTAAACCCCCAAAATTTTGTGAGAGGTATATAAACACCCTATACCTCCTCATTTTGGTAACCATGATCACATTTGCATTCATTAATCAAGCATTCATTATAGAGCTATCAAGTGTAAGGAAGAAAATTAGTTCAAGATCTATCAAGCCTTCAAGTCCAATCTTTCTTCTCAAGCATTCAAGGTATTTTATTTCATATATATATATATA
>MU228225.1:144142-162907 GCA_018584345.1 Thuja plicata
TATATATATATATTCTTTCCCTCATTGGAGGCTAATTAAAGGAGTTCTCTATCAAGGAAGGAGATTTGTATTCATCCACTTCCATTCAATACTTATCTCTCTTCTCTTCCCTTTAATCAAACATTGTGGCAAATTAAAATATCCATTCCATGAGGTTTTGTCTTTCATGATTTTCTTTTGGGTTTTTTTGTTAATTCAAAGCTATTGCATCAACATAATTGTTCACATTCAAAGAAGCATTTATGTTGCTAAGGTATGATATACTTCATTTACTAGATCTATACATGACAACACGCTTTCCTTTTATTTTATTTTATTTCAAGGTTGAATGTAGGATAAATATAAATATTAAAAATAATGAAAGTATAAAAGAGAAAAAGGATGGTCCAATTTTCTATAACTGTAACATGATAGGACATATTGCAAGGTTCTGCAAAAGTATGGATAAAAAGAATGATTGTTTGATGATTTTACAAGACTCAAAAGAAAAGAACAAGACATATTTGATGAAGAGAATAAAAGATTCTTCTGAAGGTGGTCCAACATCTATTCCATATGGTTTTTCCTCTTCAGCTAAATGACTTAGAATGTAGGGTCTAAGGGGGATTGTTAATGGGAATATGTTAATTCCCCCCTTGAGTTTGGATGTTGAGTATCTCCTCAGCATAGCAATAAGGCTCGAAGATCTTTCTAGAGGTAAGATTTATATTTTGTGGTTTGGAAAGGTGATTGTATGGTTTAGTAAATGGTGTATTATTTATTTGGTTATGTCAAAGATTGTACATTCTAATTTGTGTTCAAATGTGGAGTGCATAAATGATATAATTGTTGGTTCTTGAATTAGGATGCATCTAGATAGCTTGGATAATAGTGTTGTTGATTGTACAGATGTGATAAGTTGAAGGATAGTTTTTTTAATAAGGATGATTTTGTCTTCTATATTGATAAGTATTGATACTACATAGAAATTGTAGAGTCTAGAATTGGTTGGGAACCTATGTTTTCCTATGAGACTACTAAGGAAGAATGTTTGAGCACTATTGAAAAATTGATCAAAATTTCAAAGGACGCTAGTGCTTCTAGGAGTGAAGCTATGATTGATCTATTTGTGGCTGCTAGTGAAGAGAAAGAAAAAGATAAAGGTAATTAAATGAGAAAGATACTTACAAAGGTTTTGTTCTCTGGTGTAAAAGAAAAGAATTTCAGAAGGATGTGCCTGGAGAGCTACTCTACTTCAGTGATTGTTCCAAGTGGCAGAGAAGAATAGAGAGGTGTTGATGAACAATAGGAAATTGTAGGGGTTTATGAACAGTTTACTACAGGTGACGACCATGTTTTTTATCCTATCTCATCAGATGAGGATGATCTATCAGTTAAATATATTCTTACTACAGAGTCAATCTAGAGGACTGAAGACCATTGAAGATATGTTCAACAAAGTTTCACCATATGATTAGGATGATTTTGTGTTCCTCTGGGAGAAGCTTTGGATTTTTTAAAATCCTTCTTCTAACTAAGTGCATAAAAGTGGTTCATATGTCCAGGGGGAGCTTCCAAGCTTATTATTTTTCTTTTTAGACTGATGCTAGTGGTTGGTATTAAAGTTCTACAATGGTAAGTATATTTTTTGGCATTTGTCCTTGATGGAAAAGGGGGAGAAAGATAATAATAAAAATTATTTGAAAATATGTTAATGATGAATGTTTTAGTAATTTTAGTTAGGGGGAGTAACAATGATTAATATCTTTTGAAACATTTTTGGTGTTTATTTTCCATCAATAACAAAGTGGGAGATTGTTGGAAATATATGTTTGACTGTTAGTGTTTGGCTATCATTGATGTCAAACACTATGGCTCATAGGTGTTTCAAGTGTTTTCTCAAATATTGTGGTCTATATGTATTTGTTGATGATATGTTTAGGTATAGTTGAAGAAGGAATTTGGTCTAAAAAGAAGGAAGTTGGTCTGGAAGTAGTAAGGTTGTGTCTTGAACATGTTAGTGCTACAAAACAATGAAAGATAGGCATGTATTTAGTGCTATAGAATAATGAAAGATAGGTATGTAATATGGAGGTCATGAGAATGATGTTTTTTAGTTTTTTAATGTTATATCCTTAGGCCTAGAATTTAGTAGGTCAATAATAGTGATATACAATTGAAGATGATAATTTTTCATTTATATTTTCAGAAGGTTTCCGCTCTGGAAATAGAGTTTGAAGATGTGCAAATGTGATTTATATTGTATTTAGGTATTGGTCTTGGTTGTGGTGTTTCTTGGTGATTCATAAATTGTTCCTAGTCATCCAGAAACAGTGTTATCAAGTGAATTATTTATGATCAGTTTGTGGTTTGGTATGGAAATGTGTTGTTATAGCTTCTGGTGTGGTTAGTTGGCAAGTGATACGGCATGTGGATATCTCCATGGCGTTTAGAGGTATGGATATAACTAGAAAATAATGTGGTTATTCATGTTATGTGATGCTATATATTTGAGATGGTTATGGAAGTTGTTCCAGTATTTGTGGATTTGGTATGGGATATGTGCAATGTGTTCATGGTTCCTCTCTCTCCTAGAGTGGATCATGTTTCATGTTTTTGGTTTGAGTATTTCATTTAATGTTTATCTTTTATTTGGATGGGTTCATGTTATTTTTGACCTGTGTATTTATTCTTTATCTCTTATCCAAATGGGTCCTTGTTATGTGTGATCTATGTTTTGGTCCAGATGCTTCTAGCATGGGGCCTTATTGTAATTTTTTTTTTATATGGTTGACTTGTAATTTACTTTTGGCATGGTTGACCTTATTGTAAACTCTAATGATCTATCTTGTATATAAGTATAGTGTGTGCTTTGGAAAAATGTAAAAGTGTCTGGTGAGAGGACATGTGAAGATCTATAAGTAAAGTCTCAAAAGAGCATAAGTACAATTTATGAAGTGTTATATTATGACTATGAAAAAGAAGTAAAGACAGAAATAGTGTGTTGTAGAAGTTGACAGTATTGTGAAGAACAGTTGCATTATCAGTAGAATCTATATATCTCTATTGTGGAGAGTTTTATGTGCCTTTTCTTTAGGACAATGAGTCTTGGGTGTACATGTTCTTTTCTCTATCTTTCTACTTTGGTAGTGAGCCTCTATTTGCAAGTCTAGAGTTGTGAACTCCTATCTATATTCAGTGTTGTATTGGAAGTGAGTCTCTGGTTGCAAGTCTGGAGCAATGAGCTCCTACTATATTTGAATCAAACCATATATCATTGATTTTTCTTTGTGGTCAATTTCTCATCGTGGTTTTTCCTGGTTTGGATTTTCCAAGTATAAAATATTGGTGCTCATGTGGTATTCTTTCAATTCATTTTTTTCTTGATCAGTTGTATGGTGGATAATATTAATGGCTGATTATTTAATTAAGAGTTTTTGTTTATGGTAATTCACCCCATCTCTCAGCATCGGGTGTCTGTTCAACAAAGAATACATGTATTGAATGATGTCAACTATTTATTTTTCCAATTACAAAAATGAATTTTATTCATTATTATTTTTTTGTGATCCTTAAATATAAATTTTGGTTTGAACATTTAATGTAGGTGAATATGAAAAATTGAACATTTTCAGTATTTGTTAAAATGAAGAATAGTAAAAAAACTTCATTTTAAATCTACATCAAAAAGAAAAGGCTCCCTTAAATTTTTATATAATTTAAGTAGTAGTAACAATAAAGGATATCCAAATTTATATTTAGTCTTTTTGTCCCTAATTTAGTCTTTTTGTCCCTATTAAATTGATATTTAGTTTTTTTGTCTCTTTTCTTTTTGGTAGCTTTCTTTTGCAAGGTGTCCTTTTTTCGTCTTTAGTCTTTTTTCCTAAATGGGGTTTCGGGTCCCTTCAACACTTATTTATTCCGTATAAAAAAATGCACATTAAACACTTTTGTAACAAATTGACAAACAAACAAGTGACATATCTTTATCACCACAAGTTGTAACCAATTCAACTAGTTACTGTTGGATTAACTATGGAAAGTTAAGTACTAAGACGGGAGGGTTGAATCAGTACCAATAAACCTTTTAAACCTACAATCTGATATTATACCGAACTGAATATATTTCAAGAAGTCATAGTAAAGCATATAAACTAAAACATGTAAGCACAACTCATAACACCAAGAGTTTTGGTCACGCAAAAATCCTCTATTAGAGGAAAAAATTGCAGTGTGGATGACACCCACAACTTTCACTACTGCAAAAAAAAGGGTGCTTGGTTAGAGCTACAACATTAGCTATTTCTGATAGCTTACCCTATTAGGAATATAATAAGACTTATTCAGTCTACCTTGTGAAAGGATTTTACAATCTCTAATCCAAGAGATGTACCCTGTTAAAGGATTTACAATATAAGACCTGTTAGGGCCTACCTAGTAATGGGATTTGTACTACTCCTAATACAATAAAAATTATTACAAAATTTATGTATAAGTGCATCAATCAAATTTTGTTCAAACTCATTGTCCTCATTGACTTTGTTACCTCAAACTGTATTCAGTAGCTCAATAACTTAAGCTCTTCTTTACTCTACATATATCTCCTTCACTTCTTAATTCCACTCCATATGCATTTTAACATCATCTCATGTATTATGTTTATGATCTTTTATATGACTTACAAGCGGTTAACAAAGATCTAGGGCTTCCTGTCTCAACGGTGGAGATTAACTGGTGCAAACTCAGTTATGCTTCCAATGCATTATTCCTTCTTTATTTTCATTGGTGGATCTTCCTCATGATCATTTATAATCTTATTTTTATAATCCTAATGTTCTAACTAACACTCACCTTGGATTCCGTAAAATATCTAGTTCTCGATGTCCAGATTCAATGTATTTGCATTGAATGATTATGTCAGCTCTGTGAAACTTGGTAACATGCTATGTTCTTTATCGGTGACATAGTGTGCTCGGTTCAATAACTATCACTTCTCGGTGACTTACTCGTTAATTGACTCACTCGATAACCTTCTTTTCTCGGTGCATGTCTCTTCTTGGTGTATGTCTATACTCAGTGCATGTTTGCATTGATTTACCGACTGTCTCTTTGCACTTTACCGATTGTCTCTTATGAACAATATGAATTTGGAAAAACTAATGACAACCTAATAACTCGAGTGACATTAAAAATGTCTCCCTTTGACATTACTTGGGAATTTTGACAAAAACTTCAAAGTCATCAACATTTTGCAGAAACTTTCAAAACTTTCAAAATTTTGAAAGACTCAAAACTCCCCCTGGGATAATACTCCTCAAAATTTGAATAATTATGTCTCCCTTATGTACTTATATCCATATCTATCCCCTTTGTGTACTTATACAATATCTATCCCTCTTTTTTGACAAATATGCCAAAAAAACTTATGTATCCATATCCTTCAGTTGGATTACAGAAAAAACATGTGCATACCTCTCTGTACATCATCTAGGGCACACTCCCATGCTTATTTAATTGTTTTAAGTACAAAAATATGAGAAGAAACATCGAATACCAATCCAATGATGGTGTCCAATGAACTTCCATCTGGGGTATTGATCAAATCCTTGCCCTTCTTTAAATGCATTTGCATTGATTCAATGTGGGCAATCAAAAGTTCTTGCAGCTCAATAAGTTCCATCCTTCTCTTATTTTCTTCTCGTCTGAGCTCTCACTTCATTCCCATCAAATGTTTCAACCTCGAGTAGTAAACTTGTAGTGAGCCAGGCTTGGTAGTTACACTTTCCAGCTGCTCGGTTAGCTCAGGCTTAATAGACTCATCTTTTTCCTTATATCCTTGGTGAATTGGGAAGTGGAACAAATTTTCTAAAATATTGAAAGAATATGAGACAATATAGTCTCAATATCTGTAGAGGCCTCAGAAAGTGATACCTTACCTATTGCAATGTTGTTCAGAATGGTTTCAATCATTTGTAGTTCCATCTTTCTCGCATGAACCTTCATCAATATAGTCATTAGTTCCTTATTCAGATTTATGACTTGTTGCACTAGTCCTTCTACTTGACTAATGAGATTGTTAGTTTCACAATAGTGGCATCTGGGACAATGTCCTCTAGTACATACTTACCACTTTCTACTACATCAGTCTTCTTTTTCTTTTGAAATAATTTATCTTGTACTGCCTTAAGTTGCATAAATTCTCCATACGCGTACATTTATAAATACTCGTAGTAGATAAATCTACCTTGGGTATGACAATCGGTTGGCTCATATCTATATGCTTCCTCTTCTTTGATTTCTTCTTCTTTACTAGCATATTTTTAGTTGTAGAAGGCTTTGTGCAACATGATTCATGTAATGCATCATATGTAGTCTTGGTAGTTCCAATAATGCTTGAGTCATTCTTATCTTCTTTCTTTCCTTTTTCTGCCTCAATATGTTGTTCCTTCTTCTTCCCTTCTTGTTTCTCTTATTTCTCTTCCTTCTTGTCTTCATTTCGGTTCTCTTCTTCTTGTTTCTCTTCCTTTGTTGCTTCATTTGTCTTCTCAGTGGTTTGGTCTTTAGGTGTGTCATTTACTTGTGCTTTTTTTTGTCCTGCATTGTTGGTGGAGGGAACTGACTCAGTGTTCTTTTTCTCAATGGTCTTGGTATCCTTAGGCTCCTTGGTTGTATTATGGTGTTTTTCCTTTTGGGGTTCAGTATTTGTCCCCTCTATATTCATATAAACTATAGCAATATCACCTTGATTTGTGGGATAGTCTTGTACTTGTTCCAATACAAGTTGTATGATTGTATCAGTAGTAGCCTTATCATTTAAATCCATTGGTTCTATATTTGTGTCCTTGGTGGCCATAACATCTTCATCTTGTGATATCTCATCGGTTGGATCCTTGTCATTAATATCTTCAATAAAACATTTATCGGTGTCTAATGTCAAATCAATAGGATCAATCTTACCTTGATCATATTTCACAATTTCATCAGTTTGATTATCCTTTTCTTGTTTTGCTTTTGATTCTGTTACATTGATGTTGAAAATTTCTCTACATTTATCGGCGGTTTCTAAATGTACTGACTCCAATTATCCTATCATCATCCTCAAAGATCTTCCTTTTACAAGGAATCATTTGGAGTATTTCCTTAATGTCTCTTCAATTTCAGCTACAGATATTTCTAGTACAGTTAGTACTATATATCTTTCTCTCATTTGATTCTCAGCATTCATTACATATTTTCATCTTGCATCTATCTTGTTATATAACTCAATAGGTAACAATTTGGAAACTTCAAGTGGTGTGTATATGAACTTGTGTAAGGTGTAAACAATTGCATCTTCAATTTTTACCTTCTTCTCTTCACTTTGTGTATTATATTTTTCATACCTCATTCCTCCAAATGTTCCATACTTCTTTAGTGTGTCTAGCATTTCATCTAGACTCTGTGGTGCTAAGGGTTTTTTTTCCACAACTTTGAATTTTCTTAAATCTTCAGAATCAGTCTCACTATCTAGTGTTATCGTCATCTTTCTCCTTGGTTGATTTGTTGTCTTCTTCCCTCTAACATAGGTTTGGGTTCTCGATAGCTCAACTTTGGGTTTATTCTTTCCTCTCAATGTAACAGAAGATCTTGTAGTTCTCCTTATACCTTTGACGGTCAGTGATGCTTTCATCACTTGTGGTTTCTTCTATTTCTCATTATATGGTTCTTCGGTATCTTCCTCAGAATTAACTCCAATAATCTTAGTTAAATCAGAAATCATTTTTCTTGATTTATTTTGTTCTTTGAGCATTAAGACTTCTTTATTCATTCTCTTTTTCACTTCCTCATAGGTTCCATAGTGTTTTTCTCTTTTGTCAGAAGACTTAGCTAGTAAAGTTTAAATTTTCTATGAAGCAATATCAATATCTATTTCATATCTCATTGGTTGTATCCAAGAAGATCTAGGCTCAAAAACCTTAATAATACATGTGTTGGTATCAACCTCAAAACGTATAGTGTATTCATACTTCTCTAATAATTCAGGTGGAATCCTATACCTTTTATGCATTCTGGTTTGAAACTTTGAGAAATACTCATTCATTGCCATATCAAAGTTATCTCCTAAGCTCATAATGTAATCATTTGTCTGATGTATAACAGGCTTATCTGTGCTCCATATTACATTGCTAACAGATGGAAAGAAGTTCTTAAAATAGAAAAATATGCTTACCAAGAATGATCTGAACTTCAGCATGTTGGTCTTGGCTTTCTGTATAGTATTCATGTTATCATCAATTTGTTTCAACAAAACCTCACATAAATCAATCTACATTCCTTTCTTCACAATCTTATATGCCAAATCTACTACACCACATGGTACACTATCAACTCATGAAGATTGGAAGACTCGGTATGATATATTACATGTAAATCTTAATTCGGGATCTTCCACAGTTTATATCCTTAAACCTCTTCCATCCCATTGTGATTTAGTTAGATCACTCATCTTGTTCTTTTCATTATACTCAATGGCCTTTGGTTTATCACAGATTGGGTAACTAGTTACAATGTGTATAACGTCCTTAGTGATTTTGACTGGTTGATCAAGCCACATAAATTGATCGTGAACTCGGATTAGCACCATCTTGATCCATTTGGTCTTGAACACCCTTGGTAGATGCTAGTCATGATCCAAACCCTTGGTCTCTAGATAAGCGTTTTCATCCTTCAATTTCACAGTTGCACACAACTTCTGAAATGAAGTATCAATCTCAGCTTCGCAGATTTCCTCAATCTTATAGTGAATAAAGGCTCAAATATCTTCAACTAGGATACCCCTCACTGGTATAGTTGAGAAATCTCCCATCATATCAGATTATGCAACCTTATCGAGATGAAGCTTATACTTTGGATTTACGGGATCAACTGTCTTAATAACAACTGGGTTTCTATCCTTTGGTGCCATTACTTCCAAATTCAACAATGCTCATAAGAAATAGGGTTTGATTACTACAACTTTGTTTCTTTACAAAACTAGGTCAATAGTAGAAATCAATTCAAATATGCTCGAAAGATCTTAGAATGGAATAAAATTACCTTAATACTCACTTAAATTCGCTAGAACGCTCAATTCCGTAGCTTGTTTAATGTGCTCTTTGAAAATGATAAGTAAAAATGATATGCGATGTGGCCTATTTATACCTTTTTCTCAATTATGGTTTCCAACGATTATAAATGTAGCAATTAATACTCTTACCGACTTACTTTTACCAATTACCATTTCTCATTTCCTTTCACTGAATGATATAGCATTACAATCCCTTTATCGATAAAACATGAAACATAAACTTCACAAAATATATCCAAATGCATCCAAATATGCTCATATGGATCTCTCCTTATATACTAGGAACCGATTTAAGACTTAAAATTTTACTTTGTAGTTCCTATAACATACCTCTCACCGATTATGTGGAGTTAGGTACACCCGACCCAGAGGCTTCGATGCAACCAACTATTCCAAAAGATATCCCATCATCCTATGACTTCGTTATCCATTTTTTGTTCATTTGATTTCTCACTTCTTCAACATTTACTTCTATTCTGCTAGATGTTTCTTCCTTGGTTGGAGCTTTACCTCGGTACCTGAAATCTTTGGCTAGGTGTCCTACCTTGTGATAGTAAAAACATGTCATAACAGGATTTATCCATGCTCGTCAGTTGTTCCTTCCATGCAACATCATGCAGTTTTCTACAATATACCCATATTTTCCACATGTTGCACATGATATTCTTGTATTGTAGTCCCATGGTATTGATGTTCCTTGTCAGTTTCTTGGTGGACTCTATCGGTTAGGACCCATTTATCATTTCTCCTTTGTAATCTGCATTCTTCAGATCTATGACCACATTTATTGCAATTATTGTAGTAACCATCAAACTTAGGTTTCCTTATGTTGTTAACAATCTGTGATCTACACTCAAATACTTGATGTCCATATTTGTTACAGTTATAACAGTATCCATCAAATTTAGGTGTGCTCAGTGACTTACCTCTTTTGCTTCTACACACATTGGTTGTATGTCCAGGTTTCCCACAATAGTAGCAATTTGGCTTTGTATTCTTTGATGGGCTAGTGGTATCTTGATTGTCAGGTTGGTTGGAGGACTCACCTTTCTCAGTAGTGTTGTCTTTAATGAATCCAAGTCTTGTTCTGTCTTTCGGTTGCTTTTGACTTCTAATATTTTTGTCCAATGTCCTTAATGCTTCTTCACTTTTCTCTATTACCCCATTGGCTTCTTTCTATGCTTTCAATTCATTACTCATTCTTTTAATATCATTCTTCAATGCTTGATTCTCAAATTCTTTTCTGGTTAACTTTGTATTTGCATTTACTAACTGATTGGTCATAGGATAGTGATTTTGGGTCATTCTCATGATCTCATTGTCTTTCTCAGTAATTCTTATCTCAGATTGTCTTTTTCCTTCTTCTACCATCCTCTTTTCATCTTCATCTTTTCCCTTAGATTCAAGTATTTTTGTCAACCTTATGCTTTGAGCTTCCTGGTCTTTCTTCATTAAGTCCAAGTGCTCGGTAAGTATAGTGTTATTTTCCATTAGGTCTACATTGGTTGTTTCTGATTCATCATTTTGTTCAAATGCAGTCTCAAGTACATCAACATGCTCTTGTGTAGACTTTAGTTCATTACATAAGTGCCTCCTACCCGTCAATGACTTTTCTAGTTTTCTCCTTAGATCATTAATCGCCTCTTGTGCATTTTCTATTTCAAACTCAAGACCTTCATTCCTTTTGACTTGCTTGTAACTTTCCATGTGTGTGATCTTTACTCTCAGGTGTTTAAATCTTTAACTCAAGAGTCTAACTCTGATACCAATTTTTGGATTAACTATGGAAAGTTAAGTACTGAGAGGGAAGGGGTGAATCAGTACAAATAAAATTTTTAAACCTACAATCTGATCTTATACCGAACTGAATATATTTCAAGTAGTCATAGTAAAGCATATAAACTAAAACATGTAAACATAACTCATAACACCAATATTTTCGGTCACATAGAAATCCTTTGTTAGAGGAAAAAACATTGGTGGGGATGACACCCACAACCTTCACTACTGCAGCAAAAAGGGTTCTCGGTAAGAGCTATAATGTTATCCAATTATGATAGTTTACCATGTTTTTTATTAAAAAAGTAGCCAGGACAAGGGGGCTGACCCAAAGATAACACAGCCAGCATGAGAAGTGTAGACTACCAGCACACCACCATGTTAGAAGTATAATAAGACTTATTAGTCTACCTTGTGTAAGGATTTTACAATCTCTAATCTAAGAGATGTACCTTTTTAAAGGATTTACAATATAAGACTTGTTAGGGCCTATCCATTAATGGGATTTGTACTACTCCTGATACAAAAATACTTATTACAAAATGTCTAACTCTTTATAAGTGCATCAATTAAATGTTGTTCAGACTCATTGTGCTCACTGACTTTGTTACCTCAAAATATATTTGGTAGCTCAATAACTTAATAGCTATGCTTTACTCTACATATATCTCCTCCACTTCTTAATTTCACTTTATATGCATCTACTCATCATCTCATCATCTCCTATATATTGTTTCAGATCTTTTATATGACTTCCAGGTGGTTACCAAAGATTTAGGGCTTCCTGTCTCAACGGTGGAGATTAAGTGATGCAATATCGGTTATGCTTCCAATGCATTATTCCTTCTTTATTTTCATTGGTGGATCTTCCTCGTGATCGTGTATAATCTACTTTTTATAATCCCAATGTTCTAACTAACGCTCACCTTGGATTCTGTAAAACATCCAGTTCTCAGTGTCCAGATTTAATGTATCTACATTGAATGATTATGTCAGCTCTGTGAAACTCGGTAATAAGCTATATTCTCGATCGGTGACATGGTGTGCTCAGTTTGATAACTATCACTTCTTGATGACTTACTCACTCGGTAATTGACTCACTTGGTAACCATCTTTTCTTTGTGCATGTCTCTGATTGGTGTATGCATGTACTCGGTGCATGTCTGCATTTCTTTACTAACTGTCTCTTTGCACTTTACCGACTGTCTCTTATGAATAATATGACTTTGGAAAAACTAATGAAAACACACTAACTCGGGTAAGAGTAACAGTTACAGCCTTAATAAATTGGTGGAGGAATTACTTATTGCAGTAGGTGTAGATCTTGTTGAGGAGATTTTAGATAAAGTCTTGATAGAAGATAAAATCATCCCTTTTCAGCAAAGTTCTTCTCAGCAGGCCCTTCAAAGAAAATGCCTCAATTAATTGAGATGGAAGGAGTGATAGAGAATGCACAATTGGAGAGTCACCATAACTATCTTTATGCATTGTCACCCTTGATGTTATCATTAATCTGTACAATCCCAATGAAAACTCTAGAAAAGAGAAGTTATCATGAACTGGGTGATGACACTATGGAGTAAATTTCTGATTGTATCCTACTAGAAACTACATCTATCATACATTTTTATCAAGACTCAATCCATCTCCCATTGGAGGAAACTCCTAGTATAAATAATTTTCTAGGTGAGGCAACAAAGGAGATAGAGGATTCTCAGCTCAAAAATCAATTTGATTTTTCTCAAACCCTCTCACTGTATCAGACTCCAATGAAACACACAACCCCAAAAACAATCTTGCAAAGAGAGGTAGGAAGCGTAAAGCTATCATAACAAAGGAGGAAACTGAAATAGGTATTCAAACAACTCTTGATGGAAACTTCTCAATCAACAAAATAATGAGGAGGGCATTATTCTCTCCTTAGTTACAATGGGAGTTCTTTATTGTAATATCATAGGCATAAATGCTTCTGACAAACGTGCCTGAATCAAGCAACAATTGGATTCTTGTGGGACGGATATTGTTCTTTTGCAAGAATCTAAATTGTCACAACAGTCTTATGAGACGTCAGTCTTAAAATGGAAAAAAATGGAATTTTGTGCATGTCACAACTCAAGGAGCCTCAAGCGGTTTAATTGCCTTATAGAATCTGAATTATATCTGCATTGATGTTGCTAAAAGTGAAGCTAACTGGAAACAATTTAAAGTGTGTAATTTTGATCTACAGTTTGTCCTTTTAACATTAATGGACCAACCTCAACACGAGATAAAGTTAAACTATGGGAAATTCTTACATACTCTATTTAGTGCTTGAATAATGAAAGACTGATATTGGTAGGAGACTTCAATGTCATTGTTTTTGACAAAGAGAAGTGAGGAGGCATTTGTCCAAAAACAATGGAATATTTTGATGCATTTATTTCAGATAATGCCTTACATGACATTGTGTCGGATAAGGCCTTACATGACATTGTGTCAGATAGTGGTAATTTCACATGGACCAATAGGAGGAAAGACTTTATACAGATAGTTGAGTGGCTTCATTGATGAATTCTCGGTCTCTCATAATTGGCTAATAGCATATCTGCAGCTAACTTCTGAGATTCTACCCCTTTTTAGTTCTGATCACTATGAAATCTCATTAAAAGTATCAAAGGGAGCTCCAAAGGAAGAGTGTGGGTCAACTTTCAAACTTGAAAAAAAGTGGTTCAAGCACCCACATTTCTTCCCCCTCCTCCATCATTGGTGGGTAAGTGCTCCATTTAAGAGAGGACCAAGGATGTATCAATTACATAAAATGTTTCAATTTGTTAAGTCTCAGATTCTTAAATAGAACATTCAAGGTTTCGAGAGCATATTTGTTCAAAAGAAGGAGATATCTAATTAATAAGCTCAAGTGCATGAAAATATCATTCATCACGGCCTAGATGCAAATACATATATAAAACAAAAGGAGTTACAAAATATCTAGGAGGAATAAGGGAAAAGGGAGGACATATATTGGCAATAAAATTATAGAGAACCATGGCTTTGTGAAGGTGACCAAAACACTAAGTACTTCCATGATTCAGCCAGGATTAAAAGAGCGGCTCAGACCATATTTTCAATTCAGGATTCCACAATAGGAAATAAAATTACAAATGACCAAGAAATACAGGAAGGGGTAAGATTCTTTACAAACTTGTTAGCTCCACTTCATGTAAAATGTTACAATGATGCCCAAGTTGAACATGATTTGTTGGCCTCCATTCCAAAACTGGTTTCACAAGAAGATAATAACCTATTAGTGAGGCCTTTTGCATTGGAAGAGGTTAAGAATGTTGTCTTCTCCTTTCCACCAAATAAAGTGTCGGGTCTTAATGGATTCATGACACTTTTCTTCCAAAAAATATTAGATTCTTTAGGTTTTGATCTACTACTATCCATTGAATAATATGGTAAGAATGGAGAAATTCTCAATCATTTCAATGCTACTAATATTTCTCTTATCCCAAAGACTAAATAGACAAAGACATTTGTGAAATATAGGCCCATATCCCTTTGTAACACAATATTTAAAATATTTCCAAAAACCATTTATCTTAGACTACAGAGCCTTATTACCAAACTCATCTCTCCTGAACAGGGTGGTTTTGTACCAGGTAGGGAGACAATAGAAGTCGGCCTTAATTGTACATGAATTTTTGCATTCTATCAAGGAACATTATTTATCTACTTGTGTAGTAAAACTGGATATGATGAAGGCATATTACAAGGTCAATTGAGAATTCTTGTTGAAGGAGTTGAAAAGGTTTGGATTCTCAAACAAATGGTGTAAGTGGGTACTATCATGCTTGAAAGGAGCTAAATTCTCAGTTATAGTCAATGGCTTGCCAGTGGGCCTCTTTAATGCATCCCAAGGTGTTAGACAAGGATATCCCCTTTCTCCTTTCCTATTTAGTATAATGGTGGAGGCTTTGATTAGATCAATAATTAATAAGCATTCTCAAGGGCTATGGTAGGGGGTCACAATTACCCATACTAACATTGTTGTAACACATTCACTATTTGTGGGTGACATCCTCCTCTTTGGGAAAGCGATAATTCAAGAAGCTGAGCAAATAAAGAAAGTACTAGATTTGTATTCACAAATTTCTGACAGAAGATCAATTCTCAGAATTCCAAGGTTTATGTCTTCAATATGAAGGTGGTAGTTAGGAGGAATATTATTCATATCTTGGGTTTTCAATATGCAGAGTTGCCTTGCACTTACCTGGGAATTCCTTTCTTCATGGGTAGCAATAAGATGACATAATGGTCAAATGCAATAGACATATTAAAAGCACAAATATCATCATGGAAAGCTGGATGGATTTTATTTTTAGGCCAAATTTTTTTAATCAAAATAGTGCTAGCTAGAATTCTCAACTACTTCCTACAGTTCTTAAAGCCCCAACAACAACACTGAATCAGATTGAAAATATTATTAGGATTTTTATGGAAAGGTAACATGAATGATGCTAAGAAAATACCATTGATTTCTTTACAAGGTTTGGTTGCTAACAAAATGTCAGGGGAAGTTGGGATGCATGATATAGCTAAAACGAATTCAGTATTTGGAGGAAAGTTAGTTTGGCATATGTAAAATAATGCCAATACTAATTGGTGTAAAGTTATGCAAGAAAAATATATAGATTCCTCATATCCCACAAGAATATTTACAATGGAAAATCCCCCACAGGGATCAACAATGTGGAATTTTATTACACCCTCAAGAGACATAGTTAGACCATATATTTGTTCAAAGGTGCATAATGGAGAAGAGGTAAAACTCTGGAGTGATTATTGGAATGGATTTACACCTCTATCACAATTTATTGAATTGTATTCAACCATTCCAACAATATCTCAAGATTGGCGTGACAAGCTAATTAACTATGTAGATTTCGTAGAGATCACAATAGGTAAAGAAAAGTGGAAAGATCTCTCTAACCTACAAATTTCTATGGAATAAAAAAGATTATAGAGATAGATTTTGATTGAGAGAGTGTCGTTCATCAACCAAGAGAGAGACCAATTCATTTGGGCTCCTTAAAAGATAGGAAAGTATTTAGTTAGGCTAGGATACGAAGAAATCCAAAAAAAGGTTTCTCAAGAATAGACTCATAGAGCATTCTCTTTTTGTTGGGGCAGTATGATCCCTCTAAAGGTAGGGAGCTTCACTTGGTTGGTTCTTATGAAAAGAGTCCTTACATGTGATAGACTTGGTACCTGTTGCAAATTGCCAATCAATTCACTTATGTCTTGTGTGGGGAAAATTAGAGGATACAAATCATTTATTTCGCCAATTCTCATTTTCCTGGGACTGTTGGCAGTATATGTTATCAAAACTTACATTGTCCTTGCCATTTCCTTCTACAGTGTGGGATATTTGTCAATCTTGGTCAGTGTTTTACAAGGAGTCTTTTTTTGCAAGTATTTTGCATATTGTAATAGCATTGGTCATCTCGTCAATATGGTGGGAACACAATAGGCATATATTCAAGACAATTTCCTCACCCATTCAAAATGTGCAAGAAGCGGTGGAAAAATTAGTTTCAGAAGTAATAATGGCCCATGTTCAAATAATAAGACTTGGTCATTATTCTTTTCCTCGTGGGATGACTTCATTCTCAAAACATGGTTCAACATATTTCTTTTCCATATCAAGGTTCCCTAATGAGCACCTCAAAGGTTAGAATCAATAGGTCTAATGTTAAATGGATGCCTCCAGCCTCATATTCCTCAAATTAAATTTTGAGGGAGCCTCTAGAGGAAATCCAGATGCATTAGCTGTGGGAATATACATACGAGATACATGTGGAAAACTAATAGCAGAAAAATCTATTCCTCTTCTACCTAGAACAAACAATATGGAATAATATGTTTCCCTCCTTCATGGCCTTGATCTCGCAAAATCTATTGGTGTCAATCGATTTCATGTTGAGGGTGACTCTCTCATCATTGTTAATGCATACATATGAGAACATGTCACAATTGGAATATTTTATCCACTCTTCAACAAGCATGGGTGTTGTTGGATAAGTTTAAAACATTTTGCATTTCACACACATATAGGGGGGGATAAGTTGCTGGATCACTTAGCAAATATGGGTTGTGATATGGGCAAAGTGTATATTTTAAGTGACAAGGATCTCCTAGATAATTTCCTAGCAATTTTAGAGATTGTAAATAAGGAGATTGCAAGTATATTGTATTAAACTCTAGTCCACTTGCGATTCGTAAATGTCATATGTTATAATTTTTCCTTTTAACATTTGATGGGTATTAAAAGCTATGTTTGTTGAAGGTATACTTTTTCCAAATTATAAATGTGACTGGGATAGTGGATCTCATGAATTGATATTTTATTAAGGTAGCTCCCGCATGTGGAAGGACATTGCCAAATAAGGAAAGGACATTCATTCTCCAAGTATTTTTTATCTAACATATTTTGGGTGATTGCAGGATGAGACTAGTACATGGTGTGCTAAGCCAAACATTTCAAGTGCGCGATGTCGGTTGTGTCTATGTAGCACAATATTTGCACCTTAGTAAACAAAATATGTTGTTAAAAAAATGTATGTTAGTATATTTTTTTACAAATTACTAACACACGTTAATCCAATAGACTAACACACATGTTAGTAACACATTTTATTAACAACATATTTCATTTACTAAGGTGCAAATATTGTACTGCATAGACACAGCCGGCCATGTCAACAGGTCTTGGAGTTCAGAAGCTTTTCCTTGTAAAATCATCTTTATAAATTTGAAGGCATACATTTGTATTGTAATTGAGAGCTCTTCCACGACATTAGAGGTTTTTGTAGTTGTTTGTTCTGTCGTTCCTTGGAGTCTGTAGTTGATAGTTCCTTCGTCGCAACAGAGGATAAGGATTTCTCCATGCCTCATCAGGTGCACCATGATCATTCATCTGATGAAGATGGGGAGATTAATACATGGTCGAGGCTATGTATTAATTATAGTAAAGAGCATAGAGAGTATCTTCCAAGGAATTATCATCTAGCATTGTCGGTCAATGATTGGGAGCTTCTGTTCTCAAGAGAGTTACCTGATAACAATTTGAGCTAGATGTTCAGGGTCCATTGCCCCCAATTCAGGAAGAGCATCAAGCGTATAATTGGTGATGAAATTTGTTCTCTATATTCACGACGGGTAATATTTCCTTCACAAATAGTTGCAATATTTCTCTCTAATGCTTCTCACATGCTTCATTGTGGCTTCAGTCATTGCATAAATTATGATTTGTGGAGGGGTCGGGGCCACATTGGAGGTTTATTCCACCATCGTTTCCCCCTCAAGGGTTGTGTGTATGTTTCATTTTATAATTTTGCTAAAGACACATTGGAGATGTCGGACTTATGATATTTGCAGGTAGTCCTCGATAGGCATTATCTTTCTATGGGGGATGAAATGGTGGACAAAACCAGAACAAGGGTTACGACCATCCTTGCCTTGCTTGATCATGAACACGTTGATCCTCAGCCTACAAGATTTCCAGTTTGAATGGCACAAGCTCAAATGGTGCAGGATGCACAGGACAATGTGAGTTCCTCCCTCCATCGTCTGAAAGTTGCTCACCCGAGATAGCCAAATGCACATAAAAAAGGAATGTGGAGCCTGAGAATGTACAAAATGAAAATGATGCCAAGAAGGACGATGAAATGGAAGAATGATGAATGTAGCTGGTTTTTGTGTTTCTAATCGTTCTATATATTATGGTTACTCAATCCCATATTTTGATTGTACATCATGGGAAGGTCTTAGAAAATGCTAGTTTACATGCTCTCTATAGGTAGTTTTTTTTTTATGGGTACTCAATCCCATATTTTGATTGTATATCATGGGAAGGTCTT
>MU228225.1:170919-200135 GCA_018584345.1 Thuja plicata
TTTTCATATTATGTATTTATGTATGTATCTTTGTCATGCATTGTATTTATGTATGTATGTTCATTTTCATATTATATCTTTTCCATGTACTCTCTCTCTCTCTCTCTCTCTCTCTCTCTCTCTCTCTTCCAAAGCAACTACCTTGAAAATATTAAGTCAAACCAAAGTAATAGGCATAATCTAAAATTGAAATTATGGTGTTATATGTTATGCTTTGTGGATGTTTGAATTGTTTTACTTCTATTGCTACCCAATTTGGCTTAGTGCACCTTGGGAACACTTCGGTCTGACTTGCGTCGAAACATTCTTGATGTTTTGCAAGAGAAAAAAAGGTCTCCCCTAGCATTTACCTGGCCAACTGGAGCTGATGGAGCTGACGGTTTGGTCCCACGATGAACGGTTTGAAAGATGCACCATTCAGAAAATTTCAACTAAGCAACAATGCAACTTTTTGCACTAACCAAGATCGGGTCGGAAAATGGAATCCTAGTGGAATCTCCCAGAACTAAGCCACATGCTTGTAGGCCTTCCCAAGACAATCCTTTTTCACTTCACAAATCTCTAATATCTCTCATGAGGTCTGAGATATGGCTCTCCAAAAATTGTTGCCAAATTTGGCTTAGTGCACCTTGGGAACACTTTGGACCGACTTGTGTTGGAACATTCTTGATGGTTCTCAAGAGAAAAAGGGCCTCCCCTAGTGTTTACCAGGCCAAATAGAGTTGATGAAGCTGACGGTTTGGCCCCACAATGAACGGTTTGAAAGATGCACCATTGAGAAACTTTCAACTGAGCAACAATGCAACTTTTTGCACCAACCGAGATCGGGTTGGAAAATGGAATCTAAGTGGAATCTCCTAGAACTGAGCCACATTCTTGTAGACCTTCCCAAGATGGTCCTTTTTCACTTCACAGATCTCTGATATCTCTCACGATGTCTGAGATATGGCTCTCCAAAAATTGCTGACCAATTTGGCTTCCTGCACCGTGGGAACACTTCGGTCTGACATGCGCCGGAATTTTTTTGATGGTTTGCAAGAGAAAAAGGGTCTCCCCTAGTGTTTAATTGGCCAACTAGAGCTGATGAAGCTGACGGTTTGGTCCCATGATCAACGGTTTGAAAGATGCACCATTGAGAAACTTTCACCTAAGCAACAATGCAACTTTTTGCACAAACCGAGATCGGGTTAGAAAATGGAATCTGAGTGGAATCTCTTAGAACTGAGAAATATAATTTTAGGCCTTCCCAAGATAGTCTTTTTTCACTTCACAGATCTTGGATATCTCTCACGAGCTCCGAGATATGGCTCTCCAAAAATCGCTGCCCAATTTGGCTTAGAGCACCTTGGGAACACTTCGGTCTTACTTGTGTCAGAAATTTCTTGATGGTTCACAAGAAAAAAAAGGTCTCCCCTAGCATTTACCCAGCCAAATGGAGCTGACACTTTTGTCTCATTATGAACGGTTTGAAACAAAAATAATAAAAAAGTTGCATAGCAACTTTTAAAAGTTGTTCAACAACATTTGTGCAACTTTTGACAATGTTGCTATTAGGACCTCTAGACCTATTGAAAGGACTTAGAAGACACTTAGATCCTACAGTAGGATCTTTGTTAGACCAAAAACATCAAACCTACTTATCCTATCATAGGTCATGAGTCTAATAAACCATAGGTTTATAAAGACACCTTAGATAGATTGACTTTACAATGAGACCAATCAACACAAAATGAATACCCAGGTGCACCTAAGGAACATTATATAGAGCATGAAAGATACACCTACAAACATAAATTCACTTAATTCATGGAGTGCATACATATAGAGCATGAAAGATACACCTAAATACAATGTAACACATCAAGCATTAATTCACTTAAATCATAAAATTGCTTATGTCTTGGAGCAAACATGTAGTACATACATTATGAAGCATAGACATGAATTCACTTAAGTCATTCATGTAGGTCGTATACATGAATTTAGGTTATGAGTCATATACATGAATATGCATGAAGTACACACACAAGTACATTAATTTATCAAAACACACATTCATATATGCAACTCATGTGAAACAAGAATACACTTAAGGCATAAACATCCAACCAATAAATTCAAGGATCAAACTTGAAGTTTCATATATAACAAAATGAACAATAATAGCGTACATATCAATACATGGAGTACACACCAAATCCATAATAGAGTTACAAAAAATAACATCAACTATGTCCAGGTTGATATAAACAATGTACAAATGTCACACACCCACACACACACACACACATAGATATATACAAAGTTTGGTCATTCAATGACCACAACTAGATCTATACAATGTATCGATATATCTATGACTGTGGTGGATCATAAAAATTGAGCTTCGTAGCAGTAGCACTTGGGTCACTAAGTCTCTGGACAAGAACAATTCAAATGCTAAGCCATATATATTATCTCAGAATAATATCAAAATAAATAAATATTGGGCTGTAATTTGCTGACAGTTGAATTATTGATTACCTCATCTCTTTCTCCTATGCTTGGGCTAAATGATAAAGGAAATGGGCTCCATCATGGGTGAGAGGGACTCCTAGAAAAATGGCGAGGTAGAGGAAGGACAGGAAGTGGTGAAGGGTCCTATAACAGGAAAAATAAATAATACAAAATACATGTTATAAAAAAGAAATACTAAAAAATTAAAAAATGCATGGACTAAAAAGAAAATGCATACCACAACATGAGTTGGAACTCCTGTGCTGGAGGTAACCAAAACCATTGATGAATCAGTTTGGACCTTTTCTTGTATGGTAAAATAGAAAAGATGTTATAGGACCGAGAAATACTAGATAATGCAAAAAAATGTATACACTAGATAATACAAATTTGCATATTGAAGCCTCAGCTGGATCTCTTATGCTTGGGTTGAATGATAAACGAAATGGGCTTCATCGTGGGTGAGAGGGACTCCTAGAAAAATGAATAGGTAGAGGAAGGATGGGCAGTGGTGAAGGGTCCTATGAGAGAAAAAATAATACAAAATACATGTTATAAACAAGAAATACTAAAAAATAAAAAATGCATGGACTAAAAAGAAAATGCATACCGCAGCTAGATCTCTTGTACTAGGCAAGGGATCCCTAGGAAGTGGAGAAGGGTTCACCTCATCTAAGGTAAATATGACCAATTCATGTATGAGAATTCGTAGCAAATGACATACTAATAGAAGAACATGATTTCTAAAATATTTTGAACAACCAAGAATGCAATTGAAAGTAAATATGAAAACATGTTACCTCCTCCCTCTCCTGAACATCAGCAGCGTCTGGGGCATTCATTAGTTCAGTGAAACCCAATTGATTCTAAATGTATACAATAAACAAGTCAAGTGCATTCATCAATTTAGACTACATTGAAATGTTCATAATACATTTCAACAAATATACTTAAATTGGACTTAATTACCTTTTTTTGTTTCAATGTCCCCGATGATTTCTTCCTCTTTCCTAATGACCTCGATCTTGGTGGGGTAGGCTAACAAAAAAAAATTAACATAAGAGAAATAATATGATACCGCATGGGTTCAATTAAAACTATAAACAAGAGGTGTGCAAAATATGATACCACATTACTCTGTAAGCCAAAGTCAATGGCAGAAAGGGTGATATCCTTAATCTAAGAAATCTGAGCCCCTAACAAGCCCTATAAAACACCAAATAAATATATAACCAATAGTTTACAATGAATATTATGATTCACTTGAATTCCATAAATGATTATGCTCCACAACTCTATTATCACAAGTTTATAAACAAATTTTATGAACCATTATTACAATATAAAAAATTTCTCTTCTTTCACACACAAGACTATTCTTTAACAAATTTATAGTCACAGTTAGAGAAGGATGGTCTGGATTGTATTTGTGGGGGTCAAAGGTTAAGAGTACTTTTGCAGTAGGTAATAGGACTGTTGTATCCTGGAAATGAGTATGTTTTAGTGTGTTTACCCTTAGCATGGAGGGATTTAGAGTGCTTTTATGTTGACAGTATGGTGCAGGAGCACCTCCTAGCACATGGAGCCTCATGAAGATTGTAGACCCTTGATGTTCTTAGTGCACTCTTGGCCCAAAGGGACCCAAGACATCTTGTAGTTCAAGGCTTTAGAATCAGTCTATCATTGAGATCCAATTGTGAGACCTAGTTCCAAGTTTGGGCACTTATAAGCCACTTGGTACACTATGGCCATGGGATATGTACTATGGTCATGGGCTTCAACTCTACATAAAACTGACTTGGCAAGATTCCCCTATGTCTTAGCCTTCAAATGCAACCAGGTTGGTGAAGAGATCTTACCTATAACTCCAGTTATCATGATTTTTGTCTCTGCAACTCTGGTTTTTGTTCATTTCTAAGAGTTTCACATTGTTTTTCAATTTTGAAGTGTTTCCACCATGGGAATTGGAAAATATCTAGTGGAAATCTTCTTTGTAATATGCTTTCAAATATTCTACAAGTTGTTTTTGTGTTGATATAGGGAGATGGTCATATGATCGAGCCCTAGGTGTATATCTCAATGTATGCACCAAATTTGAATATACACAGTATTGTATAAATTCTAGAGAACTAAGAACCAAGGGGCCTAATTGTGTATTTAAGGTTTTTTTGTGAATACCTAAGTGTTCCAATTGGTTTTTGAAGGAAACACTTCCATTTACTAGCACTTCCTTCTTTAGTGGAGGCCTAATTAGCTCTCTGGTCCAGTATGAGATTCTTCAACTTAGCCTCTATTTTGACCCCTCAAACCTTGGTGTTTCTAGTTTAGATGTATCTTAGTAAAGGGTATTTGAATCTATTATTCAATCCCTAAGTCTTTTGGGGCTTTCCAAAGTTATCTTGACTGTACTGCCTGGACAGCGCTACTAGCATTTGACTAGACAGTTTAGCAAATGCCTTCAAAGGTCTCAATCAGTTTGATTGTGTGCATGGACCAAGTCCATTTTGATTTCTACATGATGTCTAAGGTCCCCATTGATCATTTTATGGGCTTGTAAGCCTTGTAACCATTTTTGTGCTAAGACTAGTGGCTTGGGTCTTAGTAAGCCTCTTCATGATGAACCCATCTTTGTTTTCCGCAACTCATAATTCTCATGGGGGGTATTGAAGTTGTGTTTTGCATCAATTTTTAAAGGTGTGAGAGTCAGGGTTTTCCACTCTTCATAGAGAGTTAAGGGATTCAGTGATTGGATCATCATACCCTTGACACTTGCATCAGAGTAGGTGGTATGGGCATGATGAAAATATTTGGGGTGCTTATGAACCTAGGTTGTAGATGGGTTCTTGTCTATGGTGAAGATATATACTAGTATATAGGGACTATCCTAGTATGAGAGTGAAATGCCAGAGAGTAAATTTTATGGAACTAGCAAGTGAATGTGCTTTGAGCGATAGGATAAGGACCTTGTGATAAGTTCAGGGGTTCTTGGGGTGTCTTAGAAGTTATATGTTGGGAGTCTTTAGAAGGCCATGGAGGTGTATTGAAGGATTGAGGATATTCATAATCAGTGAAGAATCAGAGATTGTATTCATTATTTTGAACAAAAAATAAGAGTAAAAGAACGATGGTTGGATGTTCTGAATGATGTTCAAGGTTGATTCAGAATCCAATACATGATTGGTTGGGGTATGAGTCTATGTATGAGTTTAGCATTGGTTGAAATGAGTCCAAGGATGGAGGGCGGGAGTTCAAATCAATTTGAGTCATGATGGATGGACAAAAAAGTGAATTCCTTGAGTTGAATTACATTAGAAAAAATTCTTTAACCATAAAACAATAGCAAACAAACATACACTAAGTTACCACCATACAAATTATTAAGATATGATATTTTGAAAACAATGTACTATTCTATTTTATGAATATTTATAAAACAATACCTCAGGTGTTTGAGCTACCCATCTATGTCTACGTCTACTAGAACGAGCACTCCTTGGTGTGCTTGTACCACAAATTGTACCTTGCAATGCATATTATTCATGTATCAATTTAGATTCTTATATACATAAAAAAATTATTTAATTTTAACAGATTTAGGTAATTAATTAAAATAACATGTCAAAACACAAATTTAAACAAACATGTGTCAGCTCTATACCATACACCATTGACAACATATTATCTGTGAGGGACACATCCTCAGTAGTGGATTCCTAACATCTTCTCCCACAATGTACACATAAATGGGATGTCAAACCATCCGCACTCACCTGACTATCTACCCCATTACATATACCATTACAACTGATGCAGATATGCTCAATGGGCTGGGCTGACCCTGCAAGTGTATCTGCTGATAATGGAGCTCGCACAGGATGAGATGATCCTAATGGTGCATCTGATGATGATGGAGCTGGAACAGGATGGGACGATACTAATGGCACATCTAATGAAGATGCAGGTGGCACGGGAACTCATCCATCCTCTCCAACTAACTGAGTTCCATGTTGTATAATGACATTAGTCAATGATGCAGCTGCTTGAAGAGTCTGTATATCCATAGACTCCTTCACGACTACTAGGACCACAACATGAATGAGGGATTTTCTCACAGTATGCCTCCTCTCTTGTGGTCAGGTAATCCTATGTGCCCGAAGTCTATCCTGCGCAGAGCCTCTCCCTCTACCCTGGAACTCATGAAAGTCAAAGTAATTTGGCTTCTCGCCAAGGATAAACTCATAGTATAGCTTCCTCAAAAAATATAAAGGCACCTCATTATTATTACAAGGTGGTTGGTCAAATACCATGTACCACCTACCCTAAAAAGATGATGTGATCCATTTAGAAACCTCTAGAACTTTAAAACAGATACACCTCCATTGGTTAATTTTGATACCTATGATACTATTGAGAATCTCAGAAACATAGATGCCATTAGAGCATGGGTAATTAACTACATGGCCACAAATATTGGTGTATCAGAACAAGATGTTATCCAGCAAGCTCTCAATTCATTTATAGGCATAGCCAAAAGAGTTTGGGATCGTCTTGATAATACTTATAGAACTGATCTAATTACTAATGGTATAGATCAGGTATGTGCACAACTGATAAGAATGTTTGTAGGAAAAACTGATGCTCTTGAAAGTACAGCCTACAAAAGGTTTATCAATAACAAATGTTGTGACCTGTCTAAATTTGATGAATACTGTGCATAACAATTCATCAACTTCTATCAATCTAGACATGAACAGAACCAAGATTTTATGTACTCCATTTTTGTAAAAAGCTTTGAAGGCCTAGGAGATTATTATCATAAGAGAATACTAGAAAATCTAGTAGATGAAAACTTGACTGTCAAGGAAAAAAGGTTAGTTGTCAACTATAAACCTCTAAATAGTTGTTTGCTTGACAACCAATATCCACTACCTAGTAAAGATCACATCTGGCAGTCTATCCAAGGGAGTCATGTTTATTCCAAGTTTGATTTAACCACAGGGTTTTGGAAAATTACCATACATCCCGATGACCGTTTCAAGACAGCCTTTTCTGTCCCTCAAGGTCTCTACGAATGGAATGTCCTTCCATTTGGGATTAATATGGCACCATCCATTTTTCAACAACACATGGATAATATTTTTTGCAAATATTCCAAATTCATCATTCCCTACATTGATGATATCCTTGTGTTCAGCCAAAGTCCTTCTGCACATCTTGACCATCTCCATCAGTTTTTGCATATCTTCCAACACCATGGTCTCACTATACATCCTACTAAATCTCACTTTGCCCAAGACTCCATTATCTACATTGGCATTCATCTTCTTCCCGGGGGGAGAATGGAAGCACAAACTCATATACTTCAATGAATTGCCAATCTGTCGGTAACCACCATCAAAGAATTACAAAGGTTCTTAGGCCTAGTCAATTACATTGTAGGATTTTATTCTAATATTGCACAAGATAGACTGATAGAAAATCAGTTACTTCAGAAGAATCCCCCTACTTGGTCCGAAAATCATAATCAAGCCATTGAGCGCATCAAGCAGAAATGTACACAGCTCCTTGCTCTACATCTACCTAGACCTGGTGCAAAAGTAATAGAAACAGATGCTAGCGAACATACATGAGTTGGTATTCTAAAAGAAAAGAACACTCAAGGAAAAGAGTAAATCGTAAGGTATGCGTCTGGTAACTTCAAGGAAGTGAAATCAATTACCACAGCACGCATAAGGAAATCTTAGCAGTAATCAATTCTTTAAAAAAGTTCTATATGTTTATTGTTGATAAAATATTTCTGATTCAAAGTGATCTCTAGAATCTCAGAGGATTCTTTAAAAAGGAATCTAAAGACAAGGTAATAAGAGGACGCCTTCTTAGATGGGCTCAATTTCTTAACAAATTTGATTTTGACATAGAACATATTCCTGGAGATAAAAATATCTTTGCAGATTTCCTAACCAGAGAAGGAGCACCACAAGCCATAGGCAATGTAAGAATTGTCCGCATCCACGAAGAATGTTGGTGGTAAGAAAGTTGTCCAGACTTCAACACCAATCCATTTGAAAGAAGAGATAGAAGAAATTTTGATTTAGCTAATTATTATCTCTCTGACAGACTTCGCATGTTACAGGAAAAAATGATCCTAACAGCCCCAAATATCTGGGATCCTAGCAGCATCTTCCATATAGGAGAAAATGATGAACCATTAGATGAAGAAATAGCACAGTTCTTGTATGTGCCAACAGTCCAAAATTAGATACCTATCCAATTTCTTAATCCACCAATACAAAGACCCAGAAGATGGCTGCATCAATAATGAGGAGTAAAACTCATTCGAGATCTATTCCAAGGTCCTTATCCTACAACCTTTCCTTTGGAATTCTCGGGATACTATGGAATCCTATGGCGACTTACCTTCGAATCTTTAGAAGATACACTCATCAATAGAAACATTTGTATGAACTATGGACCATGAGGTTTTGGATCATTTTTTCAGCATTGGATAATAAGAGCTTGACTTTGCCACCTACTTGAAACAGAAGCATCAGTATGGATTTCCACATCCACATACCGATCAGATTTGGGAAATACTCTGGCCCAATCCCAAGGAATACATGGACCCTGCAAATCCAAAACACTCAAAATATTGTGGAAAGACCCTGATCCACCGCATCCACCCTGCACCAAAGAAGAACCTCATGAAAACTACTACTATGCTGGATGCATTCATGACTTCACCAATAGTGACACTTAATAAACGTTGTTTTAAAACCTAGTAGATAGGATTGTCATCTATTCTCTCTTCTTGAGAATCCATCTGATAAGATAAATTAGTCTGGGTAAACTAATCCCTGTCTTTTCCCCAAAATCCATCCAAATAGGTTTTTGATTCTTTTCCTCGACAAAGAACTTGACTTATTATGGCTCTGGTTTAATGTAAACTACCCAACCGTTTGGTTAAAATGTAAACTCCAGTAACTCAAGTCTAGTTGAACAAAACTGAGGTTAGACTCAACTACCATTGAAAAGGGTTAGTCCAATTCCTTAAACAGGACCCGTGTTTCTCTCTCTTCATGGGATATAAAAGAGATATCTCCGTAGTCACTTTTGGATGTAAAGTGAACGCATCACGAGTTGTGTCCCCACTCATTTGTCTGCCACTACATTGTTCCATAGATATTGGGGTCCACCCAGACTGACATATAGGTCATAGTGGGCATCTACTTTTGGTAGTGTGCTTTTCTTTAATAAATGGTCTGACTGATTGTTGCCACGCGGCATGCATCAGGACCCTCTCATCTTCCTCCTTTCCTATATAATGAAGAGCTTCGGCTTAAGAAATGAATTTGGATTAGAGTAAGTCTTAGAGTCTTAGAGAGTCTAGAATAGCTATGCAAGTAGAGAGTATGCTCTCATCCTTCAGATGATCAAAAATCAGACCTTGCTGTAAGTATGCCAAATACAGTTAGAACGCAAATCATTATCAGCAGCTGTATCTTGCTAGTAGTTGGTATAATCTATCTATTTATATGGCTTGTTAATATATAAATGCCCGATTTATGCAGTGGAAGTAGATCCTCTTTTTCTCTTGGAGCTTCTGTCAAAATATGGTATCATAGCCTATGTCAACTCTGAATATTTGTATCAGTTGTAAATTTGTTCCAATACTCTTTTAATGAAAAGCATTATGTGTTCACACATTTCCATCTGTTATGTCTTTGTCTTGAGTTTAGTTAACTTATAAAGCTCCTGGTATAGCTCTTCTTATGGTCTCCTGGTATTAATTGTAAAGTCATTGTAAGACCTAGCTAGTAAGTCCCGTGTTGAAGCCATGTGAAGGCGTGTTAGGGCAGATTTCAGGCAGTGAAATATCCAGTTCAAGTGAGAATTCAAGCACTAGTCTGAGCATAAGCAATGGTATACAAAGGACAAAGCATCATAGATTCAGAAATGCGGGATCATACTAATGCCCAAAATCAAGAGGTAAGTTACACAAATTTCTTTGCCCAATCTGAACAAGATTTTACTCTACATGAAATAGATACAAATATTTTAGATCAAAGAAATGATATAGATTATAGATTTGTTGATAAGAACTTCATAGTTCCTAGGATTAAACCTGCTAATATTTATACAGATATTCCTAAAGGTTTAAAGGATGTTTTTGCTTATAAAAGTGTTAGTAGATGTAAATTCGTTGAACTTCAGCATACTGTTACCAATGGAACTGAGAAAGGTCTAAAATTATTCACTGTTCAAGAACTTAGTGAATTACAACAAAAGGCAAAAGATAGTCCAAAGAACTTTCAATATATGCATATATCTTATGTAAACATTGGCGTATTAGGTCATTATAGAAAGGGTTTACCCATTGTCATCTTGATGTTATTAAAGGATGCCAGAATCACTAAAACCTCACATGCTCTTCTTGGAGGTGCTTGTGACTCTATGTCCAACAGCCCTATTTGCATAGACTATACTCTAGATTATTATGTCAGTCTAAAATATGCCAACCTAGATGATGTCCTGACCTATGAATTCAAAACCAAGAACGCCTACTTTAAAGAAGCATCTTTGGATCATACGTTAACCTTTCTGGTGCATTATAGATTGTTCAATAAGTCGTTACCTTTAATGATCAATCCTAGAAAAGCCTTAAGTCTTGAAGAAGGCATGTCCACTATTTGGAAGTCCACTAGTCCAACCACACAGTTATGAGCCCCATTTGTTATAAAACACAAAGATATCAAGATGCCAACTGAATGGGCACTTGAACTATGGAGCAAAGATGCTCAGCCTGAGAAACCTGCACAATTACAAGGTATTAATATGCAAGAAACTGATAGCCATGCAATATTGAACTTTGCAAGCCCAAAGCTTTCCCGCTCTCAGTCTACCAGACATGTCGCTCGCACACCTGTGATACAATCTCGACCTTCATTGTCTGTTAAACCTGCTCCAGGTATGGAGTCTTTATTCGCATTTTCATATTTGCAGTCTTCCCTTCCAAAATCCACTCCTCTATCTAGTGGTAATACCTCTTCCTGTTCACATGTACATTTCTCTGAACTAGAAGATGGCAAGTTAAAATGTGACAACTGCAGTTTTGTCTTCTCTACCGGAAAAACTTGAATGATGTCTGGTCGTTATGTTTCCTTTCCTGAGCTAGACAACCAGAATGAAGAAGCTATAGAAAATGTCACTCTTGTAGGAAAATATGTCACACCAGGAGTCATACCTTCATTCTATGATTTTTTTGCAAATTGACCCGAATGGTAAATATCAAATAGATTTTTGGGCACAGCATGTCTCTCCTATTGGGGAATCCCAAGTCTATTCCCAAAGTAAGCTGCTTAACTGGAACAATATTTGTACCCACAAGCATATGCTGCTAACCAAAGACATTAAGCACCAGCAACTACTACAGACCATTGCTCAAGATAAGCAATATGCTAGCACCCAAACCAATGCGCATAAAATCATAGCCTTTATACAACAGCTAGAAGCTTGTGTCACTAAAGAATGGTAGGATGAAATATCTTTATTTCTCTGTCAACTCCGTAATGACTTCACTAAGTTTAAGCAACATGCCGAAGCGTGGTGGGTGAAACAAATAGCCTTCCAACAATCCCATGAACAGCATGTTAAAATCTTGTGTTCTAAAGTTAATACAGTTGTTAAAACTGTTAACCGCATTGAAGCAATGACCCAATCAACCAGTCAACAGTCTCTCCATGTTGAGACTACAGTTATAAAGGAATCCACAGAGATCAAATCACAAGTGGATGATGTGTTGAAAGAATCCACTGACATCAAAGTCCAAGTGGATAATCTGACAGACAAGCTTCAAAACTTGTCTATATAGTCAGCCTGACCTATCAAGTCCCTGAACTTTCCAGATACCTTAGCCAGTTATCTTCAAGCCCAGTATAAGGGAAAAGGGCTAACCACAGATATCCATGAACCAGAGATTGAGAAAATATGGGATACTGCTACTGGAACTATGAGAACAGTAACTCCATGAGAGAAAAGAAAAGGAAAGAGTCAGATGACCAGAGGACTAAACACTAGAGGAAATGATCCATTTAGAAACCTCCAAAACTTTAGATCAGATACACCTCCATTGGTTAATTTTGATACCTATGATACTACTGAGAATCTCAAAAACATAGATGCCATTAGAGCATGGGTAATTAACTACATGGCCACAAATACTGGTGTATCAGAACAAGATGTTATCCGGCAAGCTCTCAATTCATTTACAGGCATAGCCAAAAGAGTTTGGGATCGTCTTGATAATACTTATAGAAATGATCTAATTACTAATGGTATAGATCATGTATGTGCACAATTGATAAGAATGTTTGTAGGCAAAACTGATGCTCTTGAAAGTATAGCCTACAGAAGGTTTATCAATAATAAATGTTGTGACCTATCCAAATTTGATGAATACTGTGCAGAACAATTCATCAACCTCTATCAATCTGGACATGAACAGAACCAAGAGTTTATGTACTCCATTTTTGTAAAAAGCTTTGAAGGCCTAGGAGATTATTATCATAAGAGAATACTAGAAAATATAGTAGATGAAAACTTGACTATCAAGGAACTAACCTTCCCACAGTTAATTCAATTCCTAAAAGAAATCAATGAATCAGTTTGTCTAGAGGTCAACAAAAGGAAGGAATTGAAAAGGGTTAAACCTCTTATTTCTCCTACTATATGTAAATCTCTAACACCACTATATGGATGTGGTAAAACTTTCCACTGGCACAAAAAATGTGACAAAGGATGTGCTGAGTGCTCAAATAGAAAAGGAAAGTTCTCAAGAAAGAAATACAGTTAGCAAAACGACTATTTTCGCAAGAAAAATAGATTCAAAGAAAAAAGCAAATGGAAACCTACTTGTTACATTTGTAAAGGTGACCATTTCGCCAATAAGTTCCCTAACAAGAACAAAGCCAAGTTCAAAGGTAAGGCACGAATGTTGAAAGATTCTGGATTAGAAGATCCAGAAGAATTTGTGTTTATTAATGACTACCCCTCTGACTCTGAGGACATCATTCTTTCTGATGAAGAAGATATGGATGACAGTATCAAATCAAGTCAATCTGAACCTGAACACTTTGTTGATTCTCAAGAACATCTAGATTCGGATAATGACTCTGAAGTATCATTCTACTATAGAATGATGAGAAGAGCCCCTAATTCTCAACAAACCCTAGAAAGGATTATATCATAAATTAGTGATCTTGAAAGAAAATAGAAAGCAATGAATATGGGGCCAGAAACCTGGCAAAGAAATAAAATCAGGTTGGCTAATTTAGAAGCCCAGAAAATAGAACTACTGGCTAGTCATTCCACTAAAAGTCACAATCCAGACCATGGATATAAGATTCCACCATGGAAAAAGGAAAGGTCTCCCACTTTTGGAGGTCATCTTAGTCCAGGTTCCTACAGACCACCTTTAAGATCCACTCGCCCTAGTCTATTTCATACATCCAATCCTATTGGCCAAAGGACTATAGCATAAGCCCCTACACCAGGCAGCATGGCTAGGAGAATTTGGCGACAACACCACAAGGAATTCCTCAAAAAAGTTGTCGGCCAAGCCAGAGAAGAACTTGAAGAACTCTCTCAAGAAGAGAATGAAAATCTTCAAGAAGAATTAGAAAAAGGAAAAGAATTGGAACAATTCTCTTCCAAGATAGATCTAGCAGAATCAGCACCTCAACTTACTTCCACTATAGATGATTTCTTCTATCTTGAAAGATCATACAGCCTGTATATGCACACAGCTATGGTAACAGAAGGACTTGATCCAAACACTGGTGAACAAATCGAAGAAGAAAAGACAGAAGTCTATGAGCAAGAAGATGAAGAAAACTTTGTGCAACACAGTCAACACTGCAGAGTCACAAAGAAACCAATTCAGACATCTTGTCCAGGTTTGGAACTTCATGTACACTTCAGAGGTACAACTTCTTATCCCTTAGCCTTTCTATGGGATACTGGTGCTGATCTAAATATAGCTATATATCATTGTTTTCCTCCCGATCAGTGGATAAAAGGTAATACATAAATTACTTTTGGGAATGGAAAACATATGTCTAATCTGGTGTGTAAGGCTCCTATTGAATTTAATGATGGACACCAAGATGAACTAACATTTGTCCATTATGAGATTGATGGTTATGATGGCATCATTGGCAGCACAGCAATGCAACAATGGGAACCAATCCTAATCACTAAAGAATCCATCAGTCTGAACCATCACAAGGTACCACGGCTACAGACAGAATTTGCCTACACCAGCAAAGCAGAACCAGTGGTCATCAAATCCAGAAATATGGCCTAGATTGAAAAACAAGTGGAAGCTTCAGCCCCACAACTAGAACTGTTGAAGCAACAATTCAAATCAACAGTAATGACAAAAGATCTCAAGTAGCAACAATGTAATCTAACCTGTAGATTACCTTTACAGAGGGATCCTGATGATAAGGAAACTCTTCCTAAAGCTAAGGCTAACTACTTTATAATGAGTCCATAGGAAACAGAGCTCTGTAAAATAGAGATTGAAGAGCTCTTAGACCAAGTATTTTTGTCCTCTTCCTCATCACCTTTCTCATGTCATGCCATGTACGTTCCAAAATTTGATGAGAAAGTCCAAGAGTTATCTACACCAATGTATAGGAAACTGTTTTGTATTATCTTCTAGGGAATTGCTAGTATTAGGATCGGTAAAAGGGGCACATATGTCACATTTTTCTATGCCTTTTCTTTTCACATCCTCATATGATAAACCATCAGTATAATATGTATGACACCTATCCCTCCATGAACCCCATTTTGTCACCTCTTGAGACACCTCATTTGCACTATTGGACATTTTTTCTAATGTAGTGGCGAGGGTAGAGTGATGTTGAAGACCAGAATATTTCAAGCTATTGACTAATATATTAATTTGTGCACTATTTTGGTTAAGGCATTGCACGAGGTCCTCTTGAGTTTCATTTACATGATCTAATGGCACATGTGGAGGTTCTACGGGTGGTGGTGGTTGTGGATGAGGAGAATTTTGAGGAGGGTTTACGAGTGGCGATGGTGGTGGACGAGGAGAATTTTGAGGAGGGTTTACGGGGGGTGGTCTTTCATTTCTTTTTCCTTTTCTTGGTTTGTTTGATGAATCTGAATGAAATTAATAAAACAAAACAAAAAATCAATATCATAACCTAATTTGATAAAAAATGCAAAAAAAAAATAACAAAAGTAATAATACATACCTTTCTTACGGGGCGTCGTTTCTTGAAAATGTGTAAATTATTGAAGATATCTTGTTTTCTTCAAAGATCGATTAGGTTCTTAGGGTTTTTTTCCCTCCTCCACTCTGCTTCTCTGCGGTTTAGGCATTAGAAATGACCTAAGCCACGGGCTTTACAAAATATATTATGTTTTTAATAACCAGATCAGGTTATTAGAAACATCTTAGAACTCGATCACGTTATTAGAAAATATAATATGTCTAATAACCCGATCGAGTTATTAGAAACATCTCAGAACCCGATTGGGTTTTGAGAAAGGTAAAGTTTTTTAATAATATTGTCTAGGCTTGGTTACCAAGCCTAGTACAATTTTGAAATTTCAATAACCTGATCGGGTTATATGAAATTTGAATTTTTTTAAAACATGTGTCCACTTTTTTGGTCCACAACTTGGTTCACATACCCGGTTACCATTTTGTTGAGAAAACCTGGTTGAAGAGAGAGAGAGAGAGAGAGAGAGAGGGGGGGGGGGGGGGGNGGCTTGAGTTTCATTTCCTAACTTTTGTGTTTGCAGGATTTTGTATTATCTTTTTTTTAGTTTCTAGCCCTCTTTGGAAGACTTGTCATTAGAGAGATTGCAGTTTTTTTTATTTAATCTTTTTTTTCTAACCCTCTTTGGATAGCTTGCTACTAGAGAGTTTACTACATTTCTTTCAAAAAATAAAAATAAAAAAACCCTTAACCTAGTCAGGTAATCGCAAGGTTAAATTTTTTTTTCTTGTCTCATCTCTATTGCAGGTTTCATTGTAATCTGTATCTAATAGTTTCCTCTACAACTTATCTATATATGTTTTTCATTTATCTAACTTTGTTTCTTTGCAGGTTAATCTGAATCAGATGTAGATTAAATCTCTGGTTTTATAAACTATATCTCACAGTTTTTTTATTGCAGGTGTTCTGTATTTATTTCAATTGTAGGATAATATTGTGTTTGATTTGCAAGTCTACCTTAAATCAAATTGTGTTTATATATATCGGCCTGCATTTAAATTTGTTATTTTTTTGGTTCTAACTAATTTGTGTTCTTGTATTCTCTTTTTTTAACAAAAATATATACCAACGTTGTATTGATATTATTAATCATTGTATTGGAAATATTGTCTCTGAAGAGGCTAACTGGTGTGTGTTTAGTTCACTAGAGATATAGGTTGCCTCAGCTTGATGCTCCTTGTGCGCTCTATCCTCAATCTCCTCTATTGTCCTCTGCTCCTTGAAAGAATCCACAAACAAATGAAACCGTGTGCAAAGAATCACTGCCTAGTAACATCGTTGTCAACCACTTCCTTCACTTTGTCTGCCCTTCAAATCGGTTGTCTACTTAATGTTTATCTAAGTTCAAAGCTTTCTGGTTATCTCTAATGTTCCTCCAATCATTTCCTAACTAGCAAGACATTTATGTTTCAGTCAACTTTGCATGCTAATCCCTTATCATACAAACAAAAATGCTTCTTTATTATTTAAACGTAGGCTGCAGCTACATTGACTGCCTGGTCTTTAAGCATATCCTCTCCCAAACACTCCCAGCTCTTCCTTTCTTCCAATCTCTTCTCGTAACTCCCTCAATACAAATATTCCTTACAGCTCTACCAACAAGTTTAAAATGCAACTCTTCCATCAATGTTTTTAAATTTGTTTGAATGTTTTTAAGATTGAACTTTTTTAATAGACTTTGACTCATTTAAAAATAGTTTAATTCCATTGTTAATTTTAAACAGTTTTATTATTTGTTTCTTATTTAGTTTTTTTAATAGTTTTTTAATAAATGATTATATAGTTTACATTATGTCATTTCAATAGTAAAATTCAATTTTTTTCAAAACATTTAATTACAGTATTTTAAAATAATTTAATAATAGTGTTTGTTAAATTCTTTAATCATTTTTAAAATAATGTGACTTTTAAAATTTATTTAATTATATTGTTTTAGTTTAATTAAATTGGTTTTTAAATAGTTTAATAACATTACTTTTTACAATAATTTCATCAAATTTTTTTTAATCATTAAAATCAATTGTTTCCATTTTTTTAGAATAGAATATGTTCATATCATTTTAATAAGTTTTTCTAACATTTCAATTATTCTTCAATAAAGAATTTTTTGTTTAAAAATTTAAATTCAAGTTTAACAAAAAAATTTAAAAAATTTAAAGGTTTATTTTTATCTATTCAAAACATTATTAACATTGTATTTATGATTAAGGTAAATGCAGGTTTTGAAGGGGCCCCGAAACCCTGTACAAAGATCTCACAAAAGATATTCAAAAAAGCCCTCTAAACGAAACACATCTAAACCACAGTGAGGGTTTTACAACAGGCTCCCACAACCTTGAAGAAACAATGCATGAAACAACCATCATGCAAACCCAAACTAAAGACAAATCCAGGACTAGGATTTACCTTTAGCACCCTTCTAATGGGAACGAAGATTCATATCAAAAGAGGACATCTTAAATTTTTTCCCTTTAACAGTTATCCATCCCTCTTCAGCTTTTGCCACCTCATCCTGCCACCGCAAGGGATCACTAGCCAAACCAGAGAAAACAAGGATACCAACAGAGGTAGACAAAATACATGTAGAACCTGCAGGAGAAGCATCCACATAACCAATAGTAGCCACTACCCCAACAACAGGGGAGTCCAAAGATGTTGCAACCCCCACCAAACCAGGTAACGGTGCAACAGGGGGGCAATCACAAGAGAGCACACATGAGCCACAACCAAACCAGCAGGGGGAGGAGAAGGGACTTGCGCTGCCACCTGGGAGAATATTTTCGGTGAAACAGGCTTCTTCTCCACCAAATAGTGTTGAGCAGAAGTGCCATTCCACCAAGAAGCTGAAGTTTTCTTTATACCCAATCCACATTGAGCAGCCAAATGCCCATTTTTAAACACCTTCTGCATCTAAAGGGAATGCCTTCATAATCTAGATATTGATTCCATCTTCCTTTGGAGGAGTTGGTCACTATCTCCACAGGAAGACCCTTTGAAGGATCAATGTCAATAAGAATGCGAGCATAAGTAGAGTGGAGAATGTCAGAAGTGTTAGAATAGGTAGAAACCTAATCTCCCAAGAACACCTGCATGCATAACCCTGTCACAAGAAAGAAGCAAAGAACAGAAAGCGAGAAAAACTATTGAGGCCAAAAAGCCAGAGGCATCATATGCACATCAAAAGGAACAATCTCTATTATGAACAATGTTACAATATGATAAACTAAAAAAAATGAGTTTGGAAATACAAAGAGGTGATTCCTTAAAAAGGAATCACGAAACCCTAAAAGGGAAACCCTAAAGTTGGCTTAAGTAACTAGAGTGAATAGGTAAGTTAGTAATTAGATTAAAATGATTTAATTAATAACCCTAAATCTCTATTACTCTAACGCCCCCCCTTAAGATAAGCTTAGGGAGAAGCAAAACCTAAGAGACTAGTGTAGAAAGCAGGAAAGATGGGTCCCGGGAACAAAGGCATGATCAGGTACCCAAGTACAAAGAAATCTCTGCAAAGCAGGGAAATAGAGAAAACCCAATGGGAAAAACTCTACCCCAAAAGGAGATGAACTAGATGAAGGAAACAAAGCCTCCAATCTAGGGAAATTCCCAAAGAAAGGAACAAGAAAGAGCATGTAGCATCTTTGAAGCATGAAGCTGCAAACACTGTCAGAAGTAACTGTTGGAACCCCCACTAAAATAGTGCATGACCAGGTAGAGAAGACAAAGTCTGAAGAGCTGATCAATCGAAGAGGTGACCTCCAAAAGTAGGAAAGAACAAGTGTCTATATAGTAGATGATCCATCTCACCGAAATGCATAGGTACCTAGCCATTGCATCCGCTAGTACATAGGAACAAAAATAGAATACGTAGATCACTCAACCGAACCAAGGAAGCAATAGAACCAACAGGTGAACCCCCCCATAATGCTGAATAGGGAGAGGGGTGACAAGAACACTGAAATGCAATACCAGAAACAACTGTAGGAAGAAGAATCAAGAACACCAACAGTGCAAAAAAAGTACAAGCATAGGATAAAGGGCAATGTCATGGACACACAGCATGGGCTAATGTCGTGGAAGGTACACTCACTTGACAAAGGTGGATTAGCACATAAGGAAAAACATCATAACCCCCCCCATGGCACTTTATAACTGAGTGCGAGTACAAACAAACACAAGGTGCTCGAAATCCCAGATATGCAAAAGTAGGCACTTTATCTTAGTGCGTTTACAGAAAAAAGAATGCTACAGAAGAGAAGCATACAATGCTCAGAAAGTCAGAAAGAAGAGTGAGTCAGAAGAACAGAAGAAGAGATCCCAAGACCTATAGAACCCAACTAATCTGCTAGAGTTTGAAAGTGCAAAACTCGGAGGAGAAAGAACCTGGAGCAAAATCTGGATAAAAGACCCCTGCCACTGAAAAACTCACTAAACCAGCTTTCTGACGATATTTGGTTTGCCAAAAATAGAGTCCAGATGAGCAAGATATGGCTCCCAGAAGGCAAAAATAAACATCAGACTTTGACAGCAAAAAACACTAGCAAAAATAGCAGAGCCAAAAAATTTAACCTCCACCATCAAAAAGAGCTCGGAAAGAGCTTTCCGATGATATAGAGAAGTCAAAAAAAGACCTCCATATGCTCCAAATAGAGCAAAAAACTGTGAGGGAGGGTCAAAAGGGCTCCAAAAAAAGTTTTAAGCCCCTGGGGCTGAAAAAACCTTGGCCCCTGGGTGCATGGCACGCGCAGGGGGCTGGAGCGGAGCTCCCAGTCACCCATGTGACCGCTGCTTGGCATGAGAAGGGCCCGCGGGGCTTAAAAACCCACCGAGCGGCGCATAAGCGGCGGAGCCGAGCGGAGGAGCCGGCTAGGTGGAGCGGGGCCGGGTGGTGAGGGCCGGTGGAGCGGAGGGGGCTGCGGAGCGAAGGGCCAGCGGCAGTGCTGGAGGAGTGCAGGTGGCAGGGCCGGGCGCGGGCTGGGCCATGGTGGTGTGGTGGTGGCCCTTAAACTTTTTCATTGCATGCATTATTTTTAACACAAAAAACAATTAAAATTTTATTTTTTATTTTTATTTTTCTCAGTTTTCATGCCCGTACAACACTGGAAACCAAAAAAAATTTGCCTCGGAGCCAATTTTATCCAAAATGGACAAAATTTATATGGATTCTAGGGTTTCGGCGTGCTCTGAGCTCAATGGAGATGTCTGTTTGAGCCCAAAGTGACCAGAAACAAAACCCACCTCTAAATCCACATAAAACCTCTGAAAACCTTGAAGACCTCCTGCTTCTGAAACACTTCAACAAAACACGAACAATGAGCAACAAGATGGCTCTAATACCATGTTAGAATAGGTAGAAACCTAATCTCCCAAGAACACATGTATGCATAACCCTGTCACATGAAAGAAGCAAAGAACAGAAAGCGAGAAAAACTATGGAGGCCAAAAAGCCAGAGGCATCATGTGCACATCAAAAGGAACAATCTCTATTATGAACAATGTTACAATATGATAAACTAAAAAAAAATGAGCTTGGAAATACAAAGAGGTGATTCCTTTGAAAGGAATCATGAAACCCTAAAAGGGAAACCCTAAGGTTGGCTTAAGCAACTAGAGTGAATAGGTGAGTTAGTAATTAGATCAAAATGATTTAATTAATAACCCAAAAGCTCTATTACTCTAACAAGAAGAATCACCATCCACCAGTAAGAATTCCCCTAGAGCATTACCAATCCCCTCAAACAGAGATTCGATCCAAAGATGCAGAGGAAGATTAGGAAGATGAACCCAAATAGGAAACCTGATGAAAGATTCTAAAATAGGGTCAAAATCGATATGCCAGGGCTTAACCATGAGCATAAATCATTCCTCCCAGCTAAAATGTTCGCACAACAAATTATTTATGTCCAAGACATCATCAAATTTTACTAAAAAAAACCCCTTAGCCAAGGGAAAGATGTGCACAGTATCCACAAGGATAGGTTCCCAATGAGTAGAGATCCACTCATGAAGTTTCAGGAGACTAGGCCAAAAACATCTGAACCTGAAAATCAAAGCTTGAGAGGAAAAAATAGAGATATTGTGGTCTATAGCCTCCTCCACATCCTCATCAGCATCAATAGAGATAGGACTAGAGACAGGAACGGGCCCACGGATATCCCCTATTTTCAACACAGTGTCAATCCTTGCAGTAGTAGAGGGCTCCACAAACACCACACAAGGGCCTTTACCATCACCCTCCCTCACGGAAGCAGAAGTCGAAGCCCCTAAATCCAGCAATGAAGCAATCTCCACAGCGGCAACCGAAGCGCCCAGAACAGCAGACGCATCAAGCGAACTACCCAAACCATCAACGCATGAGGGCAGAGGCACAGCACCAACGGCCAAAGTAGGAATCTGAGCCCCAACCGCAGAAGAGAAGATGGCGGCAGGAACCCTAAGATCAGCGGCAGTGGCAGCGGCAGGAGACATCGCGGAGAAATTTTACTCATTATTAACATTGCGTTAAATTCTATTTTAGGATTCTTTATCATTACCATATCACAATTTCTAACACGTTATTTTTTAATCCTAACGTTTAACTCTTTTATTTTTACGTTGTTGTATAAATTATGTCTACTTTAATTCCTGAGTTTAAATTAAACAACTCTAACTATCACATGCATGAAAAACACATATTTTAAAAAATTTACTTATCATCTATGGAATTTCAAACACCTTGTTAAACATCACAGATTCCACTTTAGAATCGAGTTCCAATGCTGCTTCCACTTAGCATGAAAATGATATTATTTTTATTACACAAAGGGAGTAAATTCTTTCCTTTCCAGCTAATCTTTTGCTCATGATTTTTCAATTATGTTATATTTATCTTAATTTTTTTATAAGTCTAATTAATTCATTGATACCAACAAAGTCATTGCTCATGCTAAAATTTTAGTTTGTTCAAGTATTGTGAGTTATCTAACAATATTGCCTTCATGAGTATTATTATTGATTTTACTGATTAGCATGAATTGCTATCAATTTTAGTATGGTTTTATACCATCTATTTGTATACACTTTGTTGCATTTTTTTGTAAGTTGTGTGGGGTGCCCTATTTATAAGGTTAACCATGGAGGACAGTGTAGCTGTACCTTATTCATAGTTACCTTTTTTGTGATCGATGGAGTTTCTCTCCATCTAATGATTGGTATGCACTTACTTTAGTTGATGTTTATCAACTTGATCCATTTTTTCCCTCATAGTGAGGATGATGTTCTTGAATCCTTCTTGAAATTTGTTGGATTTCTCATATATTTGAAAGGCAATATGTTTTTATTTTTAACACTCATAATCCTTAGAAGAGATTATTATATAGCATATGTCAATAATATTATCAATGATGGATTAACATCACTTGGTATTAAGTTTGAGTTATACATTCCCTATACATCTCAATGAAGTAGAAGCATAGATCAATTGTTAGTTTCTCTTAATGTTTCCTTAGTTTCTTATCTCCTTGATGGTTCCTTGATTATGGTACATGAGTGTAGACATGATTAGAAAATCAATTCTAATGTTTATTTGGTGCTTGAGTCATATGTTCTCCTGGATTATGATTTATTCTCTATGATATATCTTTACAAGTTACTAATGTGATGATGATTTTGCATGCTTCATTTCTTAGATCATGAGTCATTCAAGTTAAGGATTAGTCACCCATTCACTTACAGTGGGATGACTCATTAGTGGACTGTCTATATAAATGTGATTGATGCAGTGTTGATGTAGATTTCATTAGTTGGCCTTGTCCGCGGTCATTTGTGCATTAGTATGTTTATTTTGAGATGAGATAACGGATGATATTTATGGTACCTGGTTTTGTTCATTTTGGACTTGGAGCATGTGGTTTTATCTTGATATCATGATAGCTTGATTGCACTTTTACTGGGATCTTATGTATTCATTTCTAATCCTCATCAATCTTATTTTAAAGGTATAAAAGATTCTTTTAGGCTGAATTATTTTATGATGCAAATTATGAGTTTATTTTTAAAGGATATACTGATTTGTATCTAGGGTAGATCTGAATAATGGGAGATCTACTTGTGGATATTGTTTCTTTGTTGGTTAAGGTGCCATTTCTTGGAAAAGTAAAAAGGAATACTCTCTATTTTTCTATGTTCTACTGAAGCTGAATATAAAGGATGTACTAATGCCTCTAAAGAAGCTTTATGAATTAGAAGGTTACTTCAAGATTTGGGTCTACCTCAACAAGAGCCTACACCTTTACATTGTGACAACCAAATTGTCATTTCTCTAGCAAATAATCATATTTATCATACAAGTACAAAGCATATTACTCTACAACATCACTTCATTAGAAAAGAAGTTGAAAAAAAGAAAGTGTCACTCATCTATTGCAAGGGAGAAGATCAAGTTTCATATATTTTGACAATACCTCTTTCCAAAGAGAAGTCTCAAATTCATTGTAAAATTTTTGGTTTAATTCTCATTGATGTAAGCTCCCCAAGTAAAGATTAAGGGGGGGAGGGGGGGGAGGTGGGGTGTTCTAATATTTGATCTTTCATTGATTGTATTTATTTAGAATAAACTAAGGTATCTTACATTTATTTAATTAGGAGATTCCTATGGAATCCCTACATGTATTTTGTCCTCTAGTCTAAGTGGGAGGACATGTCATTTCTTTTAATTCTTTTATTAAGGAAATTAGCTTATCCTCATTAAGAGGATGTTGACACTTTGCACACACCTATTATGGATGTTGGCATTCATAGATTGGTGAGTTACTTAGTAACTCATCTCCTCGTCTCTATTTAAAAGATGCTTCTCTCTCATTTATAAGTCGTTATTGTAATGAGTCTCTCTCTCTCTCTCTCTCTCTCTCTCTCTCTCTCTCTCTAGGCTTATGCCTCATCAATAATTCACAAGGGGTTTTTATTTTCTTTTCCCCTTTCAAAACTTATTGTCTCCTTGTATTGGCTCTTTCAGTGTATGCTCCTACTTTTTTGCATTTCTCACGGTAACAATCTTCTCTTCAAATGACTCTCTTAGATTCTTGTTTATTTCCTTGGTTTTGATTTTTTCCTTTCAGCTACATTGTCCCATCTTAATGATAAAGATCTCAACACCTTTTGTATCACAACTTCTTGGTCCATACTTTCACCCAAAGTGGTCATTTTATTAACCACATTTTTTACCCTTACACAGTAATCTCCCACATTCTCGATTTCCTACACTTTTAGGTTCTCAAATTTCCTCTTGAAGGTTTGTACCTTGACAACCTTGATCTGATAATTACCCTGGTAAGCATCCTTTAGAGTCTTCCAGGCCTCCTTAGTTGTCTCTGCATCTGTAATTCTAGGAAACAAGCTCTTAACAAGAGCCACCTAAATGTAAAATAAAGTCATTGCATTTTTTCTCTCAACTTCCTTCTTGACCCTTCTATCATTAGCTTGAAGAGCATCCCAATCATCAAGTTCTTTATATCCTAATTCTACAACCTGCCAAAAATTATTTCCCATCAAAAAGTCTTCATTTTGATAGCCCAATATTCATAGTCAGTCCTATTAAATTCTGAGATTGGCAAAGTATTCACCATGGTGAAATTCTAATCACACTTGAAGCTTTGATACCATTTATAGATCTGAAAAACAAAGAAAAAATAGAGAAAAATAGGGCACTCATATTTTAAACACAAAAAATACACAAACACAATAAATCTGTATTGATATTCCAGCACCAATTACATATTTATGCCTCTATTAAGAGGTCTTTTTCTTCTGCCTTAACAATTTCAGTAACCAGGCATTAACTTTTATAGAGCTTATAGCTCCCATGCATAAACTGTGGCATATGCACCTAAATATAACAGTCAACCACAACAGGACTCTCAACATGCATATCTAGAATGCATTATTCATATAATTCTTCTAAACTGGGAGTTAATCATGTTTGAACTATATTTAAAAAACTAAAATTATGTATGACATTATCGGTAATTTGATGCATGACAAATGTATGAATCAGTTGACTCAGCATCAGTTATCTACATCTATTCCCTAATCTTCAAGTCTTGTAATTCCACTTTACCACGGGAGGGTCAATCCTCTAGTGGTCTACTAGATTCTATTATTGCTGGTGCATCACTAGGAATGCACATGTACTGCTTGATGTGTTCTACAGATACAATATAGTTTGCCAATGTGCATTGGTTTTGGATACTCTAAACATTGACTCAACCATTCATTTGTTGCAAAACTACGGAAAAATGGACTTGAATTTTTGTCAAGCAGATCCAAGTTCTTCTTCATAAACTAATCCTGCACCTTGAAAGCCCTGATTGTCATTGCTCCTGATATGGACTCACCAAAAATTATTTGCAATGGGTCATTTTTTTGTACCACTGAGTCTCATTAATTATATAGCGGAAGAAAAGTAGTATTTCTGAAGTCGAATGTCAAATAAATCATTGGAAGGGAAGAAAAAAAAACTTGCCGAGTCACAACACCAAGATTACTATATAAATTCATGCTGAAGATAACGCTGAAAGTAAGGTCGACATCAAGAATCCTCAAATCTGTAGAAACCGCGCTCAGAATTCTTCCTAATGGTGTGGCATCAAAAAATCCCATTGGTGTTGAGCTCTGAAAATAAAGACTTTGATGCTTCAAGGCCCAAAATGACTAAAGATTGACCGAATGAAAAGGAAAATTGTAGAAGCAAATGCGATGCTTGAGTAGACTATAATTAATATCAATGGCATTGAAATTAGAAAGACAGACAACATCACAACTCCATCCATTGTGTGTGTATGCTGCGAGCAGGGATAGCAAGGGATTACATTTCTTATTCTTATATTGCCCATGATTTCGTATCTCCCTGTCAAGAAAACCTTGATGGTTATCAAAACTTCAAATATGATAATTTCGGGCCCCCATTAAGGCTCTGAATTGTTCCGTTACAAGTGTAGGCTTCTTTTAGCTATATAGTTTTGGTCAATGCATCAACTTGTCATGAGGTTGCAATAAATTTATCAGGGACCGCCCATAATTGCATAACAAATAAAACATGCCACTATGCTTGAAACATTTTGCCTCTGTTTAATCTTTTTGAGAGTTCAAAAGTTGATGCCGGGGTGCGACGTTGGTACTGGAACCACCTAACTTTTTTGACTAACAGTATACTTTTCTTTATATAGTTAATAGTTTTATGATTTGGAAGCTTCAGAAAGTTCAAATCTGACAGCTTTCAAATTGAGGTCAATACTCGCCAAACTCCTTGCCCCATTTTGGGAAAATCTAGCTCTATCATCAAGAATTCGACACATTTAATGGATTTCATCAATAAAAGAAAGACTACATAGCAATGACCTCTTGATTAGCTTTGATGTAGTTTATATCATCATCAAGGTGCCTATTCCAAACTCTATTGAAATTACAAATGGAAGACCAAAAATGATATTTCTTCTGGGTTGAGTAATGTCTTTAGGTCCACTTTCTTCACCTTTCAAGGAATTGTTTATGAGCAAAAAGATGGGTTTGCCACGGGATCACATTTGTCCCTTGTAGTGGCAAACCTTTACATGGAACATTTTGAAGATGTTGTTCTCAATTTCTTTCCCCTTAAACCTAAATGGCAGACGCATTATGTGGATGATACTAATACTTACTGGCCCTATTAACCTAAAAAGTTGGAAGAATTCCACCGACACCTCAACAACATAGATCCTTGCATTTCCTCTACCAAAGAATTGGAATCCAATAACCAACTCCCCTTCCTCGACATGTTACTCATCAGGAGACTAGATCACTCCTTAGCCCTCCATGTCTTTTGTAAGGCTACCCACATCAATCTCTATCTTGATGCCTCCTCCCATCATCACCTACCACCAAAAATGGGCATTTTCAAATCCTTGTTCATGAGAGCATTCAAGATATGTGATAATGACCACCTAGACCAAGAGATAGATCATCTGATAGAGGTATTCAAATTAAATGGATACAAAAAAAGCATATCCTTAAGGCTATCAAAGAAAGCCAATTCAAATGTGGTTTCTAAATACAAAGACTCATTCCCTAAAGACCTCCCTAGTGTCTCCCTCTCATTCATTGATGGTCTCGCTTATAAATTTCTAAAAATTTTAAAAGAGGTGACCTCTTTTGCACCTTCAAGCCCAGTCATGCTCTTATAAACTATATCCACTCCCTCATAGACCTCTTGAACCTTCTCCAATATGTTTGGGTATCCTAAGACACCTTCTCATGTGGCATGTAATGCAGTAGTGAAATGGATCAATCTATTAGCACAAGGATTAAAAAACATGATGTTGACATAAGACACAAGCCAATTCAAAAATTGACACTTGCAATGCATTCATCCTTAACCAAACACCACATCTCACTAGAAGACACCCACATATTAGCCACAAAAGATCACATCTTTAAGAGGAAACTTCATTGCAATATTGGATGGGTTTTAAGCTTTTCTTGGCTACCCTTGTTAACCCACCTCAAAATCCATAATATTCCCTCTCATAGACCCTTCCTTGATCCTTGATTTTTCACCCTTCCCTACCCCTTTTTTGGACCTTCTTTATGTTTAGGCATTCCTTAGTTCCTTACTTTCTCTCACCCACCCCCCCAACACCCTCTATGTGATCCTCTTAGTTTCTCAGCCTTTCTTATTGTCACCTTTTATGCTTAGTTTTTTTTTTGTCTCTCTTGGTACTTTTCTCTTTTTGTGTTGTATTTTTCCCCCTTGTTTAGTCTTTTCTTTTTAATTTCCTTAGTTTTCCTTTTTCTGAGTTCTTTCTCTCTTTTTTATTGTCTTATTTTGTTTTCTTGTAGGCTTCCTTTGAGTTCCACTTCAATTTTATTTATATTCTTTTTATTTTTTGGTTCTTTCTCTCTCTTTTCCCTTCTTGTTCTATTTTTAGGCTTCTTCTTCTTGGTCTATCTTTAGCCTTCCTCTTCTTGGTCTCTTTTTGCCTTCTTGATCTATTTTTAGCCTTCCTCTTCTTGGTCTCTTTTACTCCTTCTTGGTCTGGAGAGAGAGAGAGAGAGAGAGAGAGAGAGAGAGAGAGAGAGAGAGAGAGAGAGAGTTTATTACATTGACTTATATAAAAGTATAAGTTCATAAACATAAATATTTAACACATACATCTATGTAAAAAAAAGAACGCAAACATATAAACATAAACATAATCGATTATGGGAGCTACCTCAACTGTTTGTTGAGGTGGCTCTAGGATTTTTAGCCTGTTAGTTTTGAAGGTGTGTGTTGTTCCCTTTTCTTGCTGATATGAAAATACCCTCTGAGGGTTCACTCTATTTATCCCTGACACTGACTCAGCATAGAGTAGAATAACAGAAACAAGGTTTTGAAACCTTCTGCACTTTGAG
>MU228225.1:202921-258931 GCA_018584345.1 Thuja plicata
TGAAATATGACTTCAAAAAGTGATTGACTCATTTTGAGCGGTAAAACACAAGACTTTGAAAACAAGAAAGCCCGGGAAAATGATAAGACCAAGGGATTCAAAAAAAAATTTGATACAGTGCTAACAGTGTGTATGCCTCGGGATTTGGTGTTGGTGTTACTTCTTGTCTAAGGGTCTTTTCTATGAATGTGCTTGTTGGTTCTGGTGCTTTTGCACCTGTTCTCACAGGGCACTCTTTTGGTAGACATGTTCTTGGGTCTGCTAATGTTGTGAATGGACGAAGCTTTTCTCCTATTGGTAGATCTACTGCTACTCTTCCTCCCAAGGGGAAATCTCAACCGAGATTTATTGTTCTAAGACCCCCTTATTATGGTTTGTGGTCATCATGTGGTGGATAATGTGGATTTATACCACCGTTGCAATGTAGTGTGTAGATTTGCTAGTTTTTTGCCTTCTCTATCGAATCTTCATCGATTTGTGTTAAATTCTTGGAAATCCTTAGTTACGGGTAACATTGAGCTCTTTCCTTGCTCTAAGGGGGTTTTTATTGCTTCTTTGATTTCCTCCAATGACTGTGACTTGGTGTAGAGAAAGTTGTGGGCTCAAGGGGTTCACTTCCTTTCAGTGTAACCTTGGCAATCTCCTTCAAGCCTCTTATTGAATCACTTAGCATGCATCCATTATGGGTTTATCTTCCCAATCTTCCCCTTCATTTTTTAGGAGAATCTTGTTTTGAGGTCATCGACAACACTATCAGTCACTTATTAAAGGTGGATGATACTACTGCCTCCATGGGTCTTTCTACTTTTGCACACATATTGGTTGATATTGACATCTCCATACCTTTTTGGGGGGATGTGCTTCTCATGGTTGGGGATAGTCCATGTGGACTCAGTTGTTGGATTATGAGGGTCTCCCCTTTTGATGTTGTCGGTGCTTCTCTACTAGCCACTTGAGCATAGATTGTTCTCTCTTGTATAGTAAAGGTGTTTCCACCTGGTGGAAGGACACTAATGGTTATCACTTGGATATCATGGCTTTCAATTCCTCCTATAATAACTCCTCACAGGTTGATGGTGATTCCTCCCAAGATGATGTTTTGCCTTTTTTTGATGGTATGGCCTCCACAAGCACTACAGATCCTACTCCACATCTTTCTACTGGTGTGGCCCCCTTTGGTCGAGTAGAACCTTCTCCACTTATTGCTCCTATTATACTCCAACCTTTGGTAGATGATGTGTTTCTTGATCAACACCTTGTGCCTTACACTAATAGTCTCAGTATAAGGATTTCTCCACTTTGTCCCCCTTGTGATGGTGTTCCTAATAATAGCATTTTCTGGATTATTGTTCTTCGGAGGGGGAAAGATCATTCTTCATCTTCTTCCTGAGTTATGGGTGATCTTTCTACCTGTAGCATCATAAATTGTACACACTTTCCAAGGTGTCCAATTCCACACTTACTTAGCACTCATTTTAGTGTGTTCATTCTTTCATCCATCATATGACTTTTTCATGTATTTTATTAAATATTTAAATATGAGTCCTCTCTTAATTTAATTTATATGAGGGCCCATAATTATGGGTGTGTCCCTTTATTTTTTCTATTCATTCAATCGCCACTTGCACATATACACCATATTTTATTATGGGTGGCCTTTTGTATTTATTCTGAAATCACACCTCGATTGTGTGCACATTTTTGTGAATCCCCAAATCAAAATTGACCCATGACTCAAATCTGAGCCCGGATTGCATAGGGCACCTAGGGAGGTACTTAGGAAGGTATCAACACCTGTGATCTCATTTCAAGAACAATTACACTATCAAGGTATAAGACATCTTATTCTCTTATCAAGCCTCAACTACATAATAGAACACTTCACTTTTCATGCATTTCTATTTTAATTTCAAGGTTAATTCCTCATCAAGGGTTTGACTAACGCAAACCCCTTTCCACCAACATTTTCCATATTTTTTGTGTGGATATGACAGGTAGCGCAAATGAAAAAGAGACTACAATCAGATCTGACAGAGAGCTATAATTTGACAAGTATTTTCATCAGACTTTGTTGGGTACAAGGCGACTGGACTCCCCTAGACCTCTAACTCGCCATGTACCTTCCTGGTCACACTATACCTACCATTTTGGACTGAAAATTAGATCACAAGTCATTCGTTGTTTCAAATTTCTAGATTTGGTATTAGAATTGGTTTTACAGTCTAATGTCTACCTACATTCATATCACTTCCTGTTTTATTCCATCTTTTCCTTAAATCTTACATTTCCATTTATACTTTAAATTTTTTCCACTCAAGTGAACGAATCCTAGCATTCACTCAGCACTTGAGCCTCCTTGAGCCTAGTGGATCATATTTCTTCCAATTTATGAGAGAAAATAGGGGCGAGCTTCCTAGTTTGACCATCCATCCTAGTGATTGCCTCTCACATTCCTATTTTCTTCCATTGCACTACCCACTCTTGATGTGGGTTACTAGTTGTCCAGCTAGTGTGTTGTATGAGTGTTCTAGCCTTTATTATTTGTGGCCTATTCTAGACTAGTTGTAAGTGGCCTTTTTGGCTTGTCTTATAAGGGCTAGCACCTTTTTTTTTAACTTTTATTATATAAAAAAGTAACACATGCCCATGTAAAACATAGAACTATAAAATCTATGAGAGATTCATAGAACATAAAAATAAACATGTATAACATTTGTAGGCTACATGATAGTGATCTATCTCAAACATAAAGCCTATATAATTTGTGATCCACTAAAACATAAACATAAACATAATCCAAACCCATGTGACATAATTTATCTAGATGAAACATAAGTATCAAACTTAAATTGATATAATATGTATCGATTCATCTATAAAATATAAGCATAAATATACATATGTAAATGTCCATGTGATGAAATATAGATAAAAGATAAATGTATATAAACACAAATGTCCACAAATGATCTATATATCTAAAACATGTACATACATAAAAGAATGACATCTATCTGAAACATGTACAAAAATTGTGACTTGGTCATCATATCCGCTCCAAGCCAAGTGACCCTATGAGTGAGAATCCTTCTTTGATAAGTGTGTCAAGCCCTAGAGATATACATACATGTATAAGTGTAATTAAATTTGTGTGTGTAAGGAACATTTGGTTTAAATTGAAACTCAAATGACCACTAACATGACTATCAAAAAAATCATGTATGCGTACACGCTTTGCCTTCAAACTGGAAGTTACATGAACTACCTCTATCTAGAATATATATAAATTATAAATGTATATTATGACTAGCAAAACTTGTACATATAGAACTTTTTTTAAGCTAGATTAAGATGTAAAAACTTCAATTTTTTAATCATGTATACATAAATACCTATGTATAAAATAGAACAACTCCTACAATCATGGTATCCATCAACTCATTTGTATTTGTATCCCTGAGTAGTTGAAGTAATGATGTGTGTACTAGACTATGCAAGTGAGATGGTATTGATGGGTATTAAGTGAGCATTACCATAAAACCTGAAGCTCCCATTATTCATATTAAATCCTTAGTGAATGACTAGATGAATGAGAAACACTAGCAGAATAGCCTGCAAGTGGATCAACTTGTGCACCAATAGCGGAATTATCAATATGTGGATTTTCTTGTGCAACAACAAAATGATTAGTAGATGAATGCACCTACGCAATAGTCAAATGATTGCTAAGTGAATCAACATGTTCAACAGCAAAATGATCAGTGGATGGATTAGATTTTGCAACGCTGGAAAAATAATCAAAACGTTGTGACACACCTACAGAGATCTTTCTAAATCTTAACGCAGGTGATCATCATATTGACTAATATAATATCTGCTAAAGGGATCCCTAGCTCTGATGAAATCATGACGTATGTTCTCATGATGTCCTCAGACGAAAAAGTTGTTTCCCTCTTAACTGGCCCTCACCTATATTAGTAAGTGATGGAATGTCTGCAAAGATATAGGGATCAGACTGAACCGGTGATCTATAACCCAGATGTCGTAACAAGTTTTGCCCCCATGAAATTTGCAAATGTCCTTTGAGTTTGCACTACAATCTCAGCAATAATGTCAATTGCTTCTCCTTGGGAAGCAATAGGGCTCAGGGATGGAGTGATAGTAGGTTCTATATCCCGAACCACAGTCCTAAAAGCTGGAGACTCTTGATTTCCACAACCATAAGTAGCCCTATCACAAACCCAACCACGCCCCCTGCCCCTCAAAAAAAGTGGTAAATCACAACAGTTCACAATGAGGCCCAAATAAAACTCATAATTTAACTAATGTGTAAAATATAATGGAATTTGGTCGTTATTTAAATGACAATCTTGCCTAACAAGGAATCCAGAATATCAATCAGGTCATCCTAGGGTGACCTATAGTATACGCCTCTAGTCATTTAATATGCTCTCACTTGAGATCTAGTACCATACTAAGGAATACATTTTGTTTTGATTATTTATTTTGGATCTTGTAGTTGCATTGTACTCAAAAGAACATGGACGTATACCTCTTGTCACATCAGGGTAGGATTGGGGACTAAAGTATCCCCACAATATGTTTGGACACCCCTCTAACGAAGTCTAATGTGATCTAAACTATTTAAAATACTCTCATAATTAGCTCTATACAACCTCCTACGGTGGAAGTGTTGGCTAAAATTATCTCGATCTCTGAAAGTCTACATTTGTGTGATTGTGTGTCCAAAGACCAGATGTCATATCAACTTCACTTGTACACAAAGATAAATAAATTTTTAATTTTTAAATTTACTACATGTTTCTATTGTATATTTAATGTTGGATTTAGTACAAACCATTGCATATATGAGGCAACTGTAGTACCTCTCCATATGTTGATACTTGATCAGGACTTATGTTTGGTTTTCATGTGTGTGTGTGATGCTACTTATATTTATTCATTCAACTTGCTTATGATGGCATAGATGCTCATGATGTGATGACACTTATATAGATTTATTTATGATGTTTTGGTTTCAGACTATTGATGATGTGATTGATGTGATAGACATCTTTATGTTATGAGATTATTGTTATGCTTCATATGTGCATCACGATAGATGGTTAATTATGGGTTATGAAAATAATTATAAGTATTTGATTATGGTTTATTGATATACTAACCTTACTAATGCCTTTATTTTTGTTTTATGTTTGGATCTTATTTAATGTGCATGTAGGATGAGGGACGAAGTCCTAGTCACTCCTTTGAGAGGTCCACATGATGTCTCGCTCCCCTTCCTTGCCTGCTACTTGTATCTGTCTATATGCATGCTTTGTCATGTGTTGCACGGATTGCAGGTACCAAACATTGATTCCCCTTAATTGGCAAGATCGAGCACGTCTTTACTCAATGGATGTAATTAATGACGAAGATTGCGCCAGGTCGGCCCTATCCTTCTACTTGTGATTGGTATTTGTTCATGCTTGAGCTTGTGCTCTTGGTCATGTGGGTTTCAAATGACTTTCCCTATTTGATGATTAATTAAATAAATTATAATAATTACAAAAATTATAATATAATAATATTAATATCATTAAATTAAATGGATTTAGTTTAAACTAATTAATAGATTATTATTACAACATAATGTGAATTAAAATGTATTATAAAATAAAATATTAATGTCAATAGAATAATGATATTGATTATTAAATTAATATCAATAATTAATACAAATATTATAAGATAATATTGGTAAGTACTAAGTTCATTTATTAATGATTATTAACATCCGAGATGAATTTTATAGTTGAGTTTAGTTTTGGCGTTTAATTGATTTTTGATATCATAGGGACTAATTATTTAACTTAATTTTAATAATAAAGTATTAAAATTCAAAAGGGTTTTTTCCAAATAATTAATCTTTTGTTTCTATGTATTTTTGTGTATGGTATCTTGTGGAAGATGAGGGGTCGGTAATTGAAGGGGTTATTTTGGTTCTTATATAGTTGTGTTTTGTTTTTTGGGATTTTTCTCAAGGATTCATTTCATAATTGAGAATTGATTTTCTGAATTGGGGATTTGGCAATGGTAGATTTCATCATGGTGAAAGTATGAGATTTGGATTCTTCATTGAATTGAATTGTTAGATTTTGTTTGAGCACTCTTTGTGGTTCTTTGTTTTTCCTTTGGTATTAATCTTTTCACTATTTGGTTTGGGCATTTTCATGCTTTTATGTGTTCATGTCCTTTGGCATTCCCTATTTGTTGTGCATTTTGGGTGTTGTTTTGAGTGCTGAAGTTTTAGATTATCATGAGTTTTATTTTCCCTATTTTCAACATGTGTTTCCATGCGCTAGAAGCTTGGCTTTCTCATCTCTCTATGGCATATTGTCCTCTATTCCTACCATGGTATTTGTGTTTGGAAGATGTTGTGTGGGGGACGTTTTCCTACTACTCTCACCCACATTATTTGTTTTGTTTCTGTTGATGCTCACTGACTTTATGTTAGCGTATGGCAGAATTGCCTTATGAAGGTGCCTTCTTGGAATATGCTTTGGCACTAGGTGTTTTATTTCCATGGTTTTGCTGCTTTTTTGTCAGAGCTTGGGAGTTTGATATTACCATGGAGAGTGCCTTCTTTATGGCTTTCTTTATGATCAAGGTGTAAGACATCTTATTCTCTTATCAACCCTCAACTAATAAGAGAACACTTCACTTTTCATGCATTTCTATTTTAATTTCAAGGTTAATACCTCAACAAGGGTTTGACTAAGGCAAGCCCCTTTCCACCAACATTTTCCCTATTTTTGTGTCAATGTGACAGGGAGTGCAAGTGAAAAAAAATACTAGAATCAGATCTGACAGAGAGCTAAAATTTGACAAGTATTTTCATCATACTATGTTGGGTACAAGGCGACTGGACTCCCGTAGACCTCTAACTCACCTTGTACCCTCCTAGTCGCCTTATATCTTCCATTTTGGTCTGAAAATTATATCATAGGTCATTTGTTGTTTCAGATTTCTATATTTGGTATTAGAATTGGTTTTACAATCTAATGTCTACCTGCATTCATATCACTTCCACCTTCATTCCATCTTTTCCTTAAATCTGACATTTCCATTTATACAAGTTAAATTTTTTCCACTCCAGCGAAGGAATCCTAGCATCCACCCAACACTCGAGCCTCCTTGAACCTAGTGGATCATATTTCTTCCAATGTCTGAGAGAAAATAGGGGTGAGCTTCCTAGTTTGACCATCCATCCTAGTGATTGCCCCTCACATTCCTATTTTCTTCCATTGCACTACCCACTCTTGATGTGGGTTACTAGTTGTTCAGCTAGTGTGTTGTATGTGTGCTCTAGCCTTTGTTGTTTGTGGCCTATTCTAGGCCAGTTGTAAGTGGCCTTTTTGGCTTATCTTGTAAGGGCTAACACCCTTGTTTTTTTACTTTTATTATAAAAAATAACACATTCCCATGTAAAACATAGAACTATTAAATCTATGAGAGATAAATAGAACATAAAAATAAACATGTACAACATTTGTAGGCTACATGATAGTGATATATCTCAAACATAAAGCCTATATAATTTGTGATCCACTAAAACATAAACATAAACATAATCCAGACCCATGTGACATAATCTATCTAGATGAAACATAAATATCAAACTTAAATTGATATAATATATCAATTCACCTATAAAACATAAAAATAAATATACGTGTAAGTAACCATGTGATGAAATGTACATAAAAGATAAATGTATATAATCACAAATGTCCACAAATGATCTATATATCTAAAACATGTACATACATAAAAGAATGGCATCTATCTGAAACATGTACAAAAATTGTGACTTGGTCATCATATCTGTTGCAAGTCAAGTGACCCTCTGAGTGAGAATCCTTCTTTGATAAGTGTGTCAATCCCTAGGGATATATATACATGTATAAGTAATTAAAATTTGTGTATGTGTAAGGAACATTTAGTTTAAATTGAAACTCAAATGTCGACTAACATGACCGTCAAAAGAATCATGTATGTGTAAATGCTTTGCCTTCAAACTGGGTATTATATGAACTATCTCTATCTAGAATATATATAAATTATAAATATATTAGGACTAGAAAAACATGTAGATGTAAAAAAAAATTTAAGCTAGATTAAGATGTAACAACTTAAATAATTTAATCATGTATACATAAATGCCTACGTATCGAGTGGAACAGCTCCTACAATCATGGTATCCATCAACTCATTTGTATTTGTATCCCTGAGTAGTTGAAGTAATGATGTGTGTAGTGGACTATGCAAGTGAGATGGTATTGATGGGTATTAAGTGAGCATTACCATAAAACCTGAAGCTCCCATTATTCATATTAAATCCTCAAGTGAATGACTAGATGAATGAGAAACACTAGCAGAATGCCCTGCAAGTGGATCAACTTGTGCACCAATAGCGGAATGATCAATATGTGGATTTTCTTGTGCAACAACAAAATGATTAGTGGATGGATGCACCTACGCAATAGTCAAATGATTGCTAAGTGAATCATCATGTTCAACAGCAAAATGATCAGTGGATGGATTAGGTTTTGCAAAGCTAGCAAAATAATCAAAATGTTGTGACACACCTATAGATCTTTCTAAATCTTAACGCAGGTGATCATCATATTGACTAATATATGCTAAAGGGATCCCTAGCTCTGATGAAATCACGGCGTATGTTCTCATTATGTCCTCAGATAAAAAAGTTGTTTCCCTCTTAACTAGCCCTCACCTACATTAGTAAGTGATGGAATGATGAGTAACAGGGTTCACCAACAGGGCCATGCAGAATAAAGACAAAAGGTCAGGACAGTCAGGGCTCAGTGTTTGGATTCAAGGCTAGCTATGGTGGTTGGTGGTTCCGTGGGGAACGTATTGGTGCTTCAAGGTCTAAGGTAGACTGGGGGAGCCCAACAGGCTTGCCAGTGCCGCTCGAGGTTGGAATTCTTTGGTAGAGGTTCATCCTGGGCATGAGCTAAATCTAGCCCCGTGACAGTGAACTGGTCATCTACAACCCAGATGTCGTAACAAGTATTTCCCCCATGAAATTTGCAGAAATCCTTTGAGTTTGCACTACAATCTCAGCAATAATGTCAATTGCTTCTCCTTGGGAAGCAATACTAGGGCTCGGGGATGGAGTGATAGTAGGTTCTATATCCCCAACCATGGTCCTAAAAGCTGGAGACTCTTAATTTGCACAACAATAAGTAGCCCTATCACAAACCCAACCACGCCCCCTGCCCCCCAAAAAAGTGGTAAATCACAATGGTTCACAATGAGGCCCATATGAAACTCATTATTTAACTAATGTGTAAAATATAATGGAATTTGGTCGTTATTTAAATAACAATCGTGCCTAACAAGGAATCGGGAATAACAATCAGGTCATCCTAGGGTGACCTATGGTATATACCTCTAGTCATGTAATATACTTTCACTTGAGATCTAGTATCATACTAAGCAATACATTTTGTTTTGATTATTTATTTTGGATCTTGTAGTTGTATTGTACTCAAAGGAACATGGACGTATACCTCTTGTCACATCAGGGCAGGATTGGGGACTAAAGCATCCCCACAATATGTTTGGACACCCCTCTAATGAAGTCTAATGTTATCTAAACTATGTAAAATACTCACATAATTAGCTCTATACAACCTCCTATGGTGGAAGTGTTGGCTAAAATCAATCTCGATATCTGAAAGTCTACATTTGTGTGTCCAAAGACCAGATGCAATATCAACTTCACTTGTACACAAAGATAAATAAAGTTTTTATTTTTAAATTCACCACATGTTTCTATTGCATATTTAATGTTGGATTTAGTACAAACCATTGCATATATGAGGCAAGTGTAGTACCCCTCCATATGTTGATACTTGATGGGGACTTATGTTTGGTTTCCATGTGCATGTGTGTGATGCTACTTATATTGATTCATTCAGCTTACTTATGATGGCATAGATGCTCATGATGTCATGACACTTATATATATTTATTTAAAATGTTTTGGTTTCAAACTATTGATGGTGTGATCGATGTGATTGATGTGATAGACATTTTTATGTTATGAGATTATTGTTATGCATCATATGTGCATCATCACAAATGGTTAATATGGGTTATGAAAATAATTATAAGTATTTGATTATGGTTTATTGATATACTCACCTTGCTAGTGCCTTGATTTTTGTTTTGTGTTTGGATCTTATTTAATGTGCATGTAGGATGAGGGACGGAGTCCTAGTCACTCCTTTGAGAGGTCCACATGATGTCTCGCTCCCCTTCCTTGCCTGCTACTATGTATCTATCTATATGCATGCTTTGTCTTGTGTTGCAAGGATTGCAGGTACCAGGCATTGATTCCCCTTAATTGGCAAGATCAAACATGTCTTTACTTAATGAATGTAATTAATGACGAAGATCGCACTAGGTCGGCCCTATCCTTCTGCTTGTGATTGGTATGTATTCGTGCTTGAGCTTGTTCTCTTGGTCATGCGGGTTTCAAATGACTTTCCCTATTTGATGATTAATTAAATAAATTAAAATAATTATTAAAATTATAATTTAATAATATTAATATCATTAAATTAAGTTGATTTAATTTAAATTAATTAATAGATTATTATTAAAACATAATGTGAATTAAAATGTATTATATAATAAAATATTAATGTCAATAGGATAATGATATTGATTATTAAATTAAATCAATAATTAATACAAATATTATAAGATAATATTTGTAAGTATTAAGTTCATTTATTAATGATTATTAACATTGGGGATGAATTTTATAGTTGAGTTGATTTTGGCTTTTAATTGATTTTTTATACTCATAGGAATTAATTATTTAACTTAATTTTACTAATAAAGTATTGAAATTCAAAAGAGTTTTAATCAAATAATTAATCTTTTGTTTCTATGTATTTTTCTGTATGGTTTCTTGTGGAAGATGAGGGGTCAGTAATTGAAGGGGTTATTTTGGTTTTTTATATAGTTGTGTTTTGTCTTTTGGGGTTTTCTCAAGGATTCATTTCATAATTGAGGATTGATTTTCTGAATTGGGGGTTTGGCTATTCATTGGCGGATTTCATCATGGTGAAAGTAAGAGATTTGGATTCTGCATTGAATTGAATTATTACATTTTGTTTGAGCATTCTTTGTGTTTCTCCATTTTTCCATTGGCATTAATCTTTTCTTACTATTTGGTTTGGGCATTTTCATGCTTTTATGTGTTCATGTCCTTTGGCATTCCCTATTTGTTGTGCATTTGGGTGTTGTTTTGAGTGCTAAAGTTTTAGATTTTCATGAATTTTATTTTCCTTATTTTCAGCATGTGTTTCCATGCGCTAGAATCTTGGCTTTCTCATCTCTCTATAGCATATTGTCCTTTATTCCTACCATGGTATTGGTGTTTGGAAGATGTGTGGGGGACATTTTCCTACTACTGTCACCCACATTATTCATTTTCTTTCTGTTGATGCTCGCTGCATTTATTTTAGTGTATGGCAGAAATGTCTTATGACGGTGCCTTCTTGGAATATGCTTTGGCACTAGGCGTTTTCTTTCCATGGTTTTGCTTCTTTTTTTCATAGCTTGGGAGTTTGATATTACCATGGAGAGTGCCTTCTTTATGGCTTCCTTGTTGTATGTTTTATTAGATGTTGTTATGGTTGGTCTCACCTTGTATAGAAGCTTGATGTTTCCTTAGTGTTACTGTTCTTTGGTGTCTCATGTTACTAGTAGTCATTTTATGCCTATTTTTTATGTTGTGTATTGTATTTTGTCTTTCATGTGACTAAAGATTAGATTGATTAGCGTTTTCTCCTCCACAACGTATGTTATTGGCATTTCACCTAAAAGTGTTATTGTCAAGTTTTCATTATGTATTATAGTTGTATGGCGTAATGAGAAAGGCAGAGTTGAGTGGTCTTGTTTTGGATTTCGTTTGATCTTTGTTTGCGTATGATTGGTAGATTCGGATGTAATTTTAGAGGAAGTAATTTTAACATTAAATGTAGATGTAAATACTGTTGAATTGATTGTTAGGCTTGTTAATTCTATGGTTAAATGGAAATGTGTTATAACTATTCTAGAAGGTTCATTAAAATGATCCATATAATAAAAATATTTTAGGGTTATTTAACTCTAGGTATCTTTTGGATCTCATTTTCATCTTTACTAAAGATTTATTTGATATATAATTGAAAAGAAACTAAAAATAATAATTATAAATTTGATAGTTTTATATAATAAATTATAAACATATAAATATATTTTTCAAAGTGATAAAGAAGGATTAAAAATCCCAATGATCATAGAGCTATCATTGAAGTAGAAAAGGTTATTTCTAGTCTGGTAAGTGACCATGAGAGTTTGAGTTTTTGTGTACTCTTACATCCTCACCTTCATATATGTAAAAAAAAAGCTTGTTAGCTTTTGCACACTTATGAAAAGTTGATCTTAACTATGCTATTCTTAGTTAATTTTGTGAAAATGTTGTCCAAATGTCTTGCCAACAAATATTGAGCACAAAGAACAATCATGCAATATGCCCTTATATCTCTTAAGTATGCAAATTGTAATATGTCAATGAATCCTCATATATACTCCTTGAATGATGATGTTGGTGTGTGAACTCTAGACTTTGGATGATATTATATTACTCTCTCAATCATATCTTTGTATGCATTATAGTTTGTCCTTTGACATAATAAATACATCAAAATATATTTGTCGTTCAAGTAAAAACACAAAGACTAGGTGAAAAAATAAGAATGTACCCCAATTCAAAAAATAGAATGCTTGAAAATTATAAAACATGATATAAAACATAATATAAAGATGAAATAAAAATGATAACTAACAAGACTTAAAAATTTAGTCAAAAGACTACATAAACAAACATGACTTATAAGGAGGGTAAATCAAAACATAAAAGTAAACAACAGTTGTAATGCAATTGAAGTCCCTATGTTTTGCCAAAAATATGAATGGTGGAGTGGACATTCAAATAATGATTAATTGCAATAATCGAATAGATCAAGATAATTCACAAGAAAAGTGGTTAGATAACCCAAGGGTCTCTTGTACGCTCTTTGGAAACTCTATGAAGCCACCTCTTCTCAGTTTCGCTTTAAGTTAGACTCAAACTATTGGGGTAACCTGCGAAACCAACATTGCACTGGAATTATGTATGGGACTGGACACTTTTCTTACTTAACTAATTAAAATGCCTGGCATTGGACTTACCCATTTGAAAATATGGATACAAAAACCATTCTACTTTCTAACGCAGCTTTGAAAAAGTGTTGATTCCAAATCATTATTGCATCTCTGTTAAAGATAGTGTGATGTAGGATAGCCTTAGCTAGAACAACGAAATTTTTGATAGGGCATTCTAGATTGATTAAAAAAGAACACAGTATTGCAAATAGCATAAAGTAAAGCGGACCCAAGTATACATGATAATTTAACAGTAATTGAAAATGAACTCTTTTAAGGCTTGGAAGAATGCTCACTGCCATAATAGTAGACAAAAGTGCTAGGCCTACCACCTAGCAGTCTTTCTCAACGTAATGCAATTGTTTAGCAATATACGTAGTTATATCTAACTTCGTGGTCTATTTCAACTATCTTGCTTATAGTTGGTTTCCTTCAAATTTGTGCATGCAACCTAGTAGATGACGTTCTTCTTTGTAAACACTATTCTCCACATCATGATATACTAGAAAGCAAGAGAGATGAGATATTTGGGGCTTGAGAAAAGCTTGAACAGTATTGAAGTTTAGATCGCTATCTATTTCTCTATTTCTCTGAGAAGAGAAAGAGGAATCTGATTTTCCAGCTTCACAATATCACATCTGATGCTTGTGAGTCCGGGCGTAAGAATTATATAGATGTTCATGATGTGATGACACTTATATAGATTTATTAATGATGTTTTGGTTTCATACTATTGTTGTTGTGATTGATGCGATAGACATCTTTATGTTATGAGATTATTGTTATGCTTCATATGTGCATCATGATAGATGGTTAATTATGGGTTATGAAAATAATTATAAGTATTTGATTATGGTTTATTGATATACTAACCCTGTTGATGCTTTGATTTTTGTTTTGTGTTTGGATCTCATTTAATGTGCCTGTAGGATGAGGGACGAAGTCCTAGTCACTCCTTTGAGAGGTCCACATGATGTCTTGCTCCCCTTCCTTGCCTGCTACTGTGTATCTGTCTATATGCATGCTTTGTCTTGTGTTGCAGGATTGCAGGTATCAGACATTGAGTCTTGGTCATGTGGGTTTCAAATGACTTTCCCTATTTGATGATTAATAAAATAAATTAAAATGATTATTAAAATTATAATATAATAATATTAATATCATTAAAATAAGTGGATTTAATTTAAATTAATTAATAGACTATTATTACAACATAATGTGAATTAAAATGTATTATAAAATAAAATATTAATGTCAATAGAATAATGATATTGATTATTAAATTAATATCGATAATTAATACAAATATTATAAGATAATATTTGTAAGTGTTAAGTTCATTTATTAATGATTATTAAAATTGGGGATGAATTTTATAGTTGAGTTGATTTTGGCGTTTAATTGATTTTTGATATCATCGGAACTAATTATTTAACTTAATTTTATTAATAAAGTATTGAAATTCATAAGAAATTTTTTCAAATAATTAATCTTTGATATCATAGGAACTAATTATTTAACTTACTTTTATTAATAAAGTATTGAAATTCATAAGATTTTTTTTCAAATAATTAATCTTTTGTTTCTATGTATTTTTCTGTATGGTTTCTTGTGGAAGATGAGGGGTCGGTAATTGAATGGGTTAATTTGATTTTTTAGATAGTTGTGTTTTGTATTTTGGGGTTTTTCTCAAGGATTCGTTTCATAATTGAGGATTGATTTTCTGAATTGGGGATTTGGCTATTCATTGGTGGATTTCATCATGGTGAAAGTATGAGATTTGGATTCTGCATTGAATTGAATTATTATATTTTGTTTGAGCACTCTTTGTGGTTCTCTGTTTTTCCTTTGGTATTAATATTTTCACTGAAAGTATGAGATTTGGATTCTACATTGAATTGAATTATTATATTTTGTTTGAGCACTCTTTGTGGTTCTCTGTTTTTCCTTTGGCATTAGTCTTTTCACCGTTTGGTTTGGGCATTTTCATGCTTTTATGTGTTCATGTCCTTTGGCATTCCCTATTTGTTGTGCATGTTGGGTGTTGTTTTGAGTGCTAAAGTTTTAGATTTTCATGAGTTTTATTTTCCCTATTTTCAGCATGTGTTTCCATGCGCTGGAAGCTTGGCTTTCTCATCTCTCTATGGCATATTCCCCTCTATTCCTACCATGGTATTGGTGTTTGGAAGATGTTGTGTGGGGGACGTTTTCCTACTACTGTCACCCACATTATTCGTTTTGTTTCTGTTGATGCTCGTTGCCTTTATTTTAGCGTATGGCAAAATTGCCTTATGAAGGTGCCTTCTTGGAATATGCTTTGGCACTAGGCGTTTTCTTTCCATGGTTTTGTTGTTTTTTTGTCAGAGCTTGGGAATTTGATACTACCATGGAGAGTGCCTTCTTTATGGCTTCCTTGTTGTATGTGTTATTAGATGTTGTTACTGTTGGTCTCACCTTGTATAGAAGCTTGATGTTTCCTTGGTGTTACCGTTCTTTGGTGTCTCATGTTACTAGTAGTCGTTCTATGCATATTTTGCATCTATTTTATGTTGTGTATTGTATTATGTCTTTCATGTGACTGAAGATTAGATTGATTAGTGTTTTCTCCTCCACAATGTATGTTATTGGCATTTCACCTAAAAGTTTTATTGTCAAGTTTCATTTTGTACTATAGTTGTACAACGTAATGAGAAAGGCAGAGTTGAGTCTTGTTTTGGCTTTCTTTTGATCTTTGTTTGCGTATGATTGGTAGATTCAAATGTAATTTGAGAGGAAGTAATTTTAACATTAAATGTAGATGTAAATACTTTTGAATTGATTGTTAGGCTTGTTATACTATGGTTAAATGGAAATGTGTTAAAACTATTCTATAAGGTTTATAAAAATGATCCATATAATATGTCGACCTAAAGATGCATGCTAAATGGTGTTAAGTTTATGTATAGTGGTTTGGGGAGTTTCTTTATCATTACCAGAGGTGGGGAGTTGTTAATGTGATCTTATGAGTTATTTTGTTATTTGTTTGGCATTTTCGTACTATTGAAGTTTTTAAGGTTTTATTGTGTTTCAACTTTATATTGTGAAGTTTTAATTGCACTTATTGGTGCATGGAGATTCTTGATATTCAGTGGGATGTGGATCCTTAATTCATGAAGACTTGAACAATTGAGTAAGTTAATGTACTTGAGGGGTTCCTTTCTTGTATGTGAATTTCATTCTTATGATATTGTTGGATGCCTTGATTATTGTGGCCATTGGTTATATTGATGTATCCATTTCTCAATTTCATGTTATCATGCACTTTTGTTTCTTATTTGTGGGAGGGTTTTCTAGGAACATTGTTAGGAGAGTGGCTCGCAATGGGGGTCAGGACCCTAAGTGGTCACCAGGGTAACCCATTATGGAGTTTTAATCAAGTGAAAACATAATTAAATCAACTAGGTTGGATTACATATTAATCAAGATAAATAAGATATCTCACCCATAGCCTTGAGTGCCCATACAAACTAAGGATGGGTTGAAGAAGGTGTGGTCGCTCGTGGGGCGTTGATCTGAAAAATCAGCATCCTTGTCCTCGTGAAAGGTTGTCAGTTCCACGTGAGTCCCACTTGGGGGTTGGGGTCTAGAGAGACTGTCAGAGTAACTCAGGAGTGGGAGCTATGTGATGACACTCTTCGGCATGGGTCTTAGTATTCGCTCAGTTAGCCTTGTGTTGCACCTCTGGTATGGTGTGTTATTTTGTGGTATCCCATGTGTATCCTTGTGTTATTCCTTTTGGATCCCTTGGGTATCTTTATGTTTTGGTCATTTGTTGCATGTGCATATCCTTGTTATGTTTGCTTGTGTTTTTGTGTGTGGGCCTGATGGCTATTCCTAGCTCAAAGGGGTGGGCCTCAGGGCTCCACCTAGTTCGATGGCAAATATTTTTCCATTGAAATTTGTTGATTGGTTTGTGGCTTACTAAATAGATTCTGCAACATTCTAGCATCTTCATTGTACCTTCATCTCAGTTTCATGATAGATGCTCATTATTGTAATTTGTATCATATGATGTATTAATGTTTTTTACTTTGTAAATGTGTATTCTCGTAATATGTCTATAAATGTATTGCAAAGGTGTAATGATGATTTATTGAGATGTATTATTCAGATTTTGCCAGTTCGAATATGTGCTTGTTGGTTAACATGTAATTGATTGAATATATATGTATTTATGGTTAGGTAAATGAATAGAATTAGCATTATTAATCTGATGTGTTATTTTATGGTTCAATAGTTTATATGATTGTGTGTTGCTTAGTAGTGACATTGGGAAACATAAGAGGGCATGGTGTATGATTGTGATGTTCCAACATGTTGCTTCATTATGTTGATAGTTATAGTTTTTTTTTTTTTTAAAGTGTCATGTTCTCAAAAAATTCATGTTGTCTTCCCTAGTAGGGCATTACAACAACCAACAACACTATCATAATAAATTTAACATATTTCTTTAATTTTTTGTTCTTTTTTACATCCTTGAGTAGACAACTTTTTATCAAGATAAAATAGAGAACTTGAAGCACAGTTTTGTCTATGCAATATGAAACACTACAAACTAATGGTGAATTATGCTGGTCAAAGATGGTCAAACACAAATAAATGTTGTAGGATTGTTTTATTGATGTTGGAAAGACACAAATCAATAAGACAATTCTAATGATGAAACACACAACAAAATTGGTCAAAAACATAGCTCTATAACTCGAATGCACACCAAAATTGATCCAAATTGTTTCTCTAATTATCTAAAACAATTTTCTACAATATTACTTGTCTAATTTTTTTGTGGATGATGAAATTTGAATTATGGATATAGTAACAATAACAATCAAGATATATAAAATACATTTCATCACTAACTCAATACATCATAAAATCAATGTAATAATAAAAAATCAAACTAAACCTTCACATGACTCCTTATTGCTCCATTATTCTTCAATATGCTTTGAAGCATTAATATGTGGTTTGTGCTCACAAATAGCATAAACTAAACTACACAATAACCGCTAATAATTCAGTATGATAATAAAAGCTCAAAGACTGGAGAAGATAGATAAATTGAATAAAGATTGTATTTATAGATCTTATCTAATATCGATCCATGGTCCCAATTTATTGGATAGATCAATGAATGAGAATTATTGATAGAAAATGAATGCTAAAATTAGAGAATGGATTGATTACACAATTGAGTTGATTGATTGGGTGAACTAGAAGACTAGAGTGATTCAAGAGTGAAGTTGATACAAATGAACAATCAACAAAGTGACTATGAGTTGAAGTGATGGTAGAAAATACATGAAAAAATAATTAGAAAATTAAATGAATAGATTATTTGATTCATGTGCAAATTTATAAAGATGGAACAATAGATAAGATATTTCAAATTTTATTTTGTGAAGAAAAATAATTAATTAATTTAATATCCTTGAACCCAATCAATCAAAAAAAAAAATCCTTGAACTCTCATATAGATATCAAAGATGATTATAATCTTTCACACAATCAATTCAAGAAATTGCTTACAATATTGTCATAGATTGTGGAGAAATTGCTTACAATATTGTCATAGATTGTTGAGATCTAATAAAACTGAAGTAATTTATTTAATTGTAAAAAAAATTAACTAATTAAATTATTTAAAATCAGCGAAATAAAAAAACAAATTAATGAATCAATCAAAGAGTTTAAAATTTATTTAATATGCATAAGAAAAATAATTATAGAAATAAATTATAAAATCAAAACCATTTAATTAATATATAAAAACAATAAATTTAATGAAATAATTAAATAATTAAAAAATATTTAATTAATATAAACGAAATTTTTAAATTTAAAATATTAAAATTATTTTATAATTATAGATGAAAAGAAGAGAATGTTAACTTTTTTAAATAAATGTGTAATGAAATGATTAAATAAAAATGAATTGATCGTTTTTAAGTGTCTACAATTATAACTGTTAGTATTCATTACTTCTTCATATTTGATTACTTCCTCATGTTTGATTGCGTGCAAAATGTCTGGTCAAATGCCAATATATTACAAATTTAAATATATAACAATTATAGAGCAATATTTTCTAGTAGGGTTATTAAGATTTGTTCATTTTATGATGATTCATACTCACTACTTTGAGTGGCAACATTTTCCCTTGCTTATTTGCCCGTATGACTTTAATGCCACAACCAATAGGAAGTCTTTGCATTATTTACCAATAGATATGGTAGGCTCCAAAGCAAACAAAACTACAAACCAGAACACTCAATGCACACTTTGACAAACATTTATAAAAAAAAAATGTGCATACAGATTTTCGGTGATGCAAGATTTGTTTGACCCTATGGTGCTCTATCCTCAATATGTACACAAATTCATATCATCCAATGAATTTTAATAGCGATCTAGTATTCATTATACGTATATATGCTCCATAAAAAATGGGGATTTATGGTAGGAGAGATTGTAGACAAGTTTTGTCTCTCAATAATTGAAGTTCAAATTTGAAAATGGTTAAACTCATTTTTTATTGCCAAACTCATTAGGAAGAGAAACCTTTTTGAGAGACATTACTAAACTTAGACCACAATTTCCTAGGCATTAAAGGAATAAGAGACCCAAACTCATCCTAATAATTAAAAACTCTTAATAGAGTTCATTGACTTGCCTATTTTTACCTCCAAGCTATATGTTTTGGAAGAGATAATTGAATCAACTAAAAGAGAATGGCATTACTTGGGGAATGAACACTCAAAATCCCATTCCCTGCAGGTTCCTGTCATTTGTAGCTTACTGCTAACACTTGCCTATTTTTACCTCCAAGCTATATGTTTTGGAAGAGATAATTGAATCAACTATCAGAGAATGGCATTACTCAGAGAATGAACACTCAAAATCCCATTCCCTGCAGGTTCCTGACATTTGTAGCTTACTGCTAACACTTCAACATCAATTCAAACTGGCATCTCTGTATAGACACTCGTAAGAAACTAAAGCATGGAAAAAGAAGCTTGCACTTGTCACAAGAAACAAGCAGCAAAAAGAGCAAGGACCAGCTTACAAATAGACCTCTAAAACTCCAATGGCTGCCATGCAAAGGAGAGCAAATGAAATAAGCACACCACAAAATTTTGCAGGATCCTCAACATAAGGTTCCATATATCTGTCTTTCTACCTCTAATTATTTACAAGAACTTAACTGCTGACTTGTGTAACCATATTTTTGCCATCAACATTATATTCTGAGGCATGGAAAAAATCATTATATAGATCACCTCTAACTGTCACTCGCCAATGGGATACAATGTATAAATTCACGAATACAATTTTCAAAGATTGCTTTTGTTTCTGTAGAATATGTGCAGCACCTTGAAAAGAATTTGACTCGCCTGACCCCTCATGCTCCAAAACCTCAAACAGGATCTGTTCAGACAAAAAGTTAAGTCTGCAACCATAAATAAATATTTGTCAAACAAGGCAGAAACATAATTGGCAACGAATACATGGTGCTACAACATCTTGAAAATCAATATGCTTATGATAGATGTCAGATAATGGAAATCATAAACAATATTTCACACTCAAGTTTCAGATTTCGAATAATCACAAAATAAACACATTTGACATTTTTGAAATTGTATAACATTTAAATGGGATCAAAAGTTCTTATAAAGTGATTTTGTGGAGCACCTTATGGGTAATTAGGGAGCAATTCAAACAAAGAAAGTGGATGCTTGCTTCCAATTTTATTTTATTAAGTAGTATAAGATGCATGAATTCAAAAAAAATGTTTCAGAGAAGGATTTGGGTGCAAATGTGTTTCCAACAGAATCCCAAAGTCAGAGAGAATCGCTGCTTTAGTCATTGTTGGAAATTACAAAAGTACTATGAAACAACATTTTGTTCAAAAAATATACACTCCCAACAAGAAAATGTGGCTAAAAGAGTAGATTAAAAAAAAAACACAAAGTTGCTCACCTTTACTTGCTCTCGTCGAAGGAAGCCACTATATTAGCCACTGAAACAAACAAATTTTCAAAATATTTAATTGGCATGTTTTCCAAAGCTTGTAGGACATTTGCTTTAGTGATTTCCAGTCAGCCCCATGAATTTTTGGAATACTTGTTCGTAATACTGTCGTTGCTGCTTACACAGGACAAACAGATACTAGTTAATATTTTTAAATAAGCCTTACTGATCCTATAAAAATCAAAGAAACCTGTGTAGAATCATAAATTACCACTTTAGACACAGAAGGCACAACTCTCTTGAATGCTTGCTCAAAGTGTGATGAATTAACCACTAAAGCATACTTCCTAACTTCTGAATCGGCCTCCACTGTTGTTGCGATCCTCTCTTGCAATGCACACATGCAAGCTTCATTAACCTGAAAAAATGAAGCATTGTCATACTACTAGAAGCATACATACTACCATACTAGTACTACAAATCAAGGAATAGAATATATTGTGTGGCCAAAAGTAAAACCATAAAACTCACAAGAGCAGCAAGATCAGCACCACTGAAGTTCTCACAAGACTGATTAAGGCCAATGTAATTAAGGTCAACCTCTGCAGAAAGTGGTCGCTTTCGAGTAAGGGTCTTTAATATTGAAACTCTTCCCTCTGCATCTGGTATCGGAACATAAAGTAGTTTTCCAAATCGTCCTGGCCGTAAAACTGCTGGATCCATTACTTCTGGGCTGCAAATAGTAGATAAGAAAAGTAAAAAGTGACAGCTTAATGCCTCGAAACCGTAGTAACTCAAATAATATTGGAAAAATATAAATGCATCACTGATATGTACCGATTTGTTGCTCCAATTACAAAAACACCCTTGCGCTTTTCTGATCCATCCATCTCTATGAGAAGCTGCATTTCAGCCAATACGAGAAAAAATAGTAACATAACTAATCGCGCAAATTGCTAAAACAATACTAAAATAGGATTCTCCAATTGGAACCTCCAGCATTTAAAATATTTTAATATTGTGTCACAATCACTTTATGTCAGTTTACAACAAATGGCTAGAAGAATTCAAAGATACATAAGCCCTGTACAATGAGAGTAGTGTTATACTATTATTCTTATATATTGGTTTCACCCAGGAACGCAAAGTAGAAAACATTTTTTTTTTGCTTTTGCCAATTTGAACAAAGCTAAAATTAATGTATTTATTATGTACAGCACATTATGGAAATGCCTAAAGAAATCCTAACTACATGGTTAACTCATTTGTGTCACATTGATTGTGCATTTGAGAACCTCAGAGCCAAATCAAGGAGAAAAGAACTCAAGCTGTTTAAAGAATACAGTCCAAAGAGAGGCTAGAAGATGGGGTGAACTGCAGTCAAGGCACAATGCCAACATACTTATAAACTAAGTTGCCGATTTGGGTTCCAGTATAGGTATAGGTATGGGTATGGGTACGGTTATGCAGGTACGGCAAAACTCTTCTTCCCTTGGGTACGGGTTCGAGTTCGTCTGTACACACACACACACAAACACACATACATGTTGAAACATCGAAGTTACAAATATAAAAGAAGAGTGATACTCATAAATCCATAATTGCCAATAAATTATAAATTAAAATAAAATTAATTGTATAATAAAAATACTTGTATTACTGATATAGTTTCAGATTACATGCATAACAAATTGACATCATTCTGAACATTATCAACAAACATAACTATGGGTGGGCTGTTACAAATCTATCAACAGTGATGTACTCGGATCTACAAATAAAATCATCAATCCCTGACCTTCAAATGAATTGAAGTATATTGCTGTTCACTAGTGTCATACACTAAGGGCATTACATAGACCAATTTTGGACTTGAATAATATTACCAAGCTGTTGCAAGACACTATCTAAAGCTGATACAAAGAGTATGCTGATGAACAAATCAGAAATACATGCATAAACTGACCTACCGCCCTTAGGTACTTCCTGGGTCCCTGGGTTTGTTGTGGTTCCTTCACAGAAAGACCCACAGAGAACCTAGGAAGAACCGGTACCCGAACCGTACCAGTACCAGGAACCAGGCCTAAATAGCAGAAACCGGTAACTGAGCTTATAAAGAAAGGAGGCAAAACTCCTGATCACCAATATTGTGTACTTAACTCGGAACAAGTATGAGATGGTTTGACAGAGTCCAACATGCATTTTAAAACAAAAGACGATGACCGACAAATCTGAAAATGTTCTAAAACAAAGACTAAACTAAGTTTGAGGAGACCTGTCAGAGCCTGACGCCATTTCATAACCACAAACAAAACCCAATAAGCTTGTGAAAATGACTAAGTGTTAAGACTTCCACGTACCAAAAATGTTGAAAAAGTTTCTTTGAATAGAGATAAAGGCAAAACATCAAATTTTCATAAGGGAGGAAATTTGGGCAACAGAGTTTAATCACAATTTTGAGTTTTTTATATGGCAAGGAGACCTATGGTCACCCCCTGTTGGAAGATATATCACTATGTCCATCTCTAGCACTACAACATCATAGCTGTCCCAAAAACTCCAGGCTTTTGAAGTAGGCATGTTCCCATGTAACAATGTTTTTTTTAAGTTAATTGTGTTGCTTTTTACGTGTCTTTATTTTCTTTAGGTTGTCTTCTGAGTGTTTTTTTTAGATTATTTTTAACACTCCTTATTCTAAATTATAATTTAGTTTTTTTATTTTTATTTCTAAAATTAGATGTTTATTTATAAATAGATTCTTTAAAACAATTTTGGAATTACATATTTTTATATTGTGAAGAAAAATAATGAAACACCAAGTATTTGACCACAAGCAAAAAAAAAAGTGGTCACAAGCCAAATTGACCAACCCACAAGGTCGGAGTTCAAAGGAAAAAGCCAAAAGCAATCTTGCAAACCACAGGTTTAGAGTCCAAAAACAAAAGCCAAAAGCAATCTTGCAGACCACAAATTACAGGACAGTTTGATACCACTTGTCACATACCTACCATGCACATACATGATAAATATGTAATATTTACAGAGTTGAATATAAAATTAGAATAGCGGGGTGAGTATTAATGAATAATTCAATAAGGCAATAAGTTACGTATGTGTGGATCAAGGAGCACATTTGATAAGACACGTTCCACCAAGGAGCTAACTCACATCTCTTGGTAGCAACTATTAATAATTTAAATTAATTACTACTTAAATTTATATCAATGGGTAAACAATTTGGGACTTGAAAGTTCAAACATGTCTAAAAGAATGACTATAGGTGTGAACAATCAGAATCATTTAATGAAGAACATACTTATAAAGAAATCCTAGAGGTGAAGAGCAGAACAAGACAAGCGATCTTAAAGTAATTTTGTTTTGCTAACAAAAGCAAGGATTCTACTTTGAAGTACAATTCTAAAAGCCTAAATTCAAACCTCAATTAAGAAAACAACTATATTTTAAGTGTAAAAGCATACCTGGTTCAACAGACGCTCTACAACCCAGCCACCATCTTTCCCCCGTTTTGTAGTCAAGGCATCAATCTGCATGCAAAAACAGCACATACAATCAATTATTGCCATGAGCTCCAGCTTTTCTTCAAGCCAAATACAAAACAGAAATTTAAGCACAAATTCGCTAAGGCAGATTAAGAATATGAAAGCATAACACAGTTGGAAATTGTGAGTTTAATAAAATATAAAAGACGAAATAAAAATAGAAATGATTTCAGTTGCGAGCATGCCTATAGATTAAAAAATAAGCTTTTAGACTAGGTACCTCATCAAAGAAAAGTATGCAAGGGGAGCAAGTACGTGCACGAGTAAAAATTGTCCGGATTGCAAGTTCACTTTCTCCAACATATTTGTTTAGAAGCTCTGGACCCTGCAAGATACAAAAAAAAAGTACACTGATAAAGCAAGATTACAAGTAATCATTCAATATTTGCAGATCATATATATATATAATGCCACCCAATGCCCTGCCCATTGCCAGCCTATGGTTCTTTACCTAATGAATAAGCGATTTGATAATAATTACAAATAATCACACAAACAAATTTGAAAAGAGTGATCTAGTAAAGGGACTTGTATATCTTCAGTCTTCTGAGGCCATGGATATTGTAAAGGCAGATGATCACTCTCTTAAAGTTTTTGTCATCTTGTATATCTGATTTTGAATTTATGTTATTCCTTGGGATGCCTAGCATGGCTCCCATAAAATGATGGTTCATATTTTGGGGGGCACCTTGTATGGGCCCAAGACTTCTATATCTAGTCTTTCTTGATTCTACTGCTAGATTTGATATGTGTACATACTTTGCATGGACTTTAGACCTTTATCTCAATATAAAAAAATAAAAGCTATGAGAGGGAAGTGAGAGAAAACCTTGATGTGTATAAAGTTAGCCCCAGCTTCATTGGCTACAGCCTTTGCAACCAAAGTTTTTCCACAACCAGGTGGTCCATAAAGCAAAAATCCATTATCCAGATCCATTCCAAGTGCCTACAATTTTATTACAAGCAATAAACTTTGAATAGTTATCATTTCTCTCTAGCACAACACTAAAAACATACAAACAAATAAGACATAAATATTACTGAATCGTATTTATAGAACACAATACTATATGCCAGCTTGTGCTTGTACTATTGATCATTCCAGCTGTATCTGAATCTTAATACATTTTCTTTCACTTGAGCAAGTTTCTTACACCATATACAAATCTATTTTCCACCCAATCAAGTGCCCTGGTCCAAATTTTAAGATGAGTGACATTTCTATCACACTCAGAGCAAGAACAAACTTATATCAATCCTACCTCATATTCCTCTGGGTACTTGATCCGCCTAACGACATACAGTTCAAAATCCTTGCGCAGACAACTAAGAGCCCCTACATCATCCCATTTAACATTTGGGATGGCAGAAAATCCTTCCCTTCGAGTCGATGGTTGCACCTTCGTTGCAGCTTCCTAGGGAAGAAAAGGTTAATGGCAACAATAATGCATTAGTGGAATCTGTAAGAGACATAATTTTAATAAAAAAAATTACTCCTGAATTTGGGGGAAAAGATGAGCACAGATAATATACTAGATATGAAAAAATGATTCGAATAAATAAGAAAATTATGGTTCATCCCATAGAAGGATATAAACATACTGAAAGGATGCCTCATTATTAAGTAATAAAAAACTAGTACAGAATATAGAAACTAGTATGGACATTTTAAATACATCTATTTAAAGAAATGCCAAGAGATATCAATTGGAGCTGTTTTATTTACAATAAAAAAAATTAATTTTACTTTAAACTATATCTACTGCATATAAAAATAAAAAAAACATTTATTGTCTCTACATTGTATATATTTTTCCCCTAATACAATTTTTTTAATCTTATTTCTAAAATTCGATTATTTACATTTAAATTTTTTATTTAAATTTTAAACTTGTTATCATTATTAAAAAATCATTAAAAAAATTATAAAATATATTTTTTAACTGAACTGATTATTCTCTACTAATAATTTTTAAAAAGAATATTTGATATACCTCTTGTGAGGTTTTCACACCATCATCCCATCGCAAATGGGGACCCCCCTCTTTTGCAAGCAGTAGGAATAATGGTCTTAAGTAGTCTTTGTTGGTGGCAGTTTTCAAGTCCTTAGGTCCGGCAAGTGAAGTTCAGGAGTTGGTTGTGGCAATTTTGGCCTGCTGGGAAGTCAAGTCTGTCTGGAACATGGGCAAGGGTTGTGCTAAATCTTTCAGGAATATGGAATTGAAACCAAAGGATTTGCAATGAAACAAGTTCAAACCTTTAGAAAATCCTTGTTCCAGCTTCAATTTGATCTTAGAAAGCCGAGATAGATTGTGGGAGGTAGCTTTGCTGAAGGCGCGCGGAATCCTGAAATTTGGCTAAGTCTTGAAATATTTTAAAACCTCCAAAATCTAGAATCTGCACCTTAACTCCTATGAAGCTGAAACCAATCTCAAACATCCTGAAAGTTATTTATACAAATATAACTTTAAGTATAAAAATGTATAAATCAGACTTATACTTAAATGTTATATTTGTATAAATTCTCTTGCCCCTGAACTGAAAAAAATTGCCTAAGTATAAAGTCTACTCTGTCCCATGCCAGGGCGGATTCCGACCTCCTACAAGAGAGGGATTTGTCCTATGACCTTCAAATTTCCACCCATCCTTGGTGGCTTAATTTTGGTTCCTTAAGTGAAGTATTGATGTTTGGGAGAAGTTTTAGTAACATCTGACCTTTGGAGTGCAAGTTTTAGTGAGTTGAAGGTGGGCAGAATTGTCCCATGGATAGGAAAATTCCGCCATGAAGGTTGTCTCCTCCTTCCCTCTTTCCCAAGCTTCCTTCACCCCTTGGTTGTTTGGAATATGAAGTGTTAGACAAGGGGGGGCGTGTACAAGCCAAACAAGTGATGATCTTTCGGAAGCTAGGAGCTGGAAATCATAAGAAACTAGATAGTCCCATGACTGGACGGATTCCGCCCAGTCATAGGACTGAGATTCTCCTATAAGCCATGAAATTCCACTCCCCCTTCATGTGACTTTTTGGAGTCTTGGGCATGGCAAGCAAGGTTTGGGTGTTTTATTGAGAAGATTTCGGTCCAAGGTAGGGAAGTTTTCCATGTCTTCCTTGGGCGGAATTGTCCCATCTCACCTTTCATCCCCTCCTCCAATGCCAGTCGGCCACCATAAACAAAGCCAGAGTTAAACCAAATGAAGAAGTCATCCCTATATCAGCAAATCGACCATTAATTTCATGATGCAAAAGTCGTCCTTAAGGAGGTTATTTCATGTTTATTTTGGAAATTAAAAGTGCAAAGTCGGACTCCTAGGGAAGTGTGAACAGCAAGGTATATATGGGGGGCGATTTGGATTCATTTAGACACCATTTGACAAGCGATTTTCTTCCAGCAGAGCAGAGCAGATTTGACCGATTTAAAATTCGATTTTGGGGGATCAAGCATTTATAGGACATCCTCTTTCAATCCACTTTCCAAGCTCTTCAAAGGAGGCAAATTAGAACATCATCTTCATAAAGGGAGCTTATTAGTTGGTGAAATCTCAGATTTTCAGAGAGGTTGCAGGTCTGGTTGCCTTCGAATTCTCTTCTCTAGTGAGGGGTTGCATGAGTAATGGGGATGTTTTCAAGTGCTCTTCCCCATTCCTCCTTCCCCTTTCACCTTCATTGGATCAAATTCTTATCTCCTGTCATGAAGAAATCCAATTCAAGGCAATCAAACATCAACTTCTAACTCTGAAATTCCATTTTATTATAGCTCATGGTTTGATCATTTGGCAATTCATGGTAGAAGGAATATGTGGAAATCTGGAAATGAAAGTTTTTTATCCAACTTCATTGAGTTCGTCAGGGGTTTATTTCCTAATTTTCTATTCTCAGATTTGTGGCATTTTGAACAAGGGTGACTAAGGCATGTTTCCTTGATGTTTTGCAGGCTAAGAAAAGTGTTCGAAACTCCAAGAGGATGCTCCAGGTTTCAAGTTCAAGGACTTCACGCTTGAGGACTCCACGAGGGAAAGAAAAGACAACCAAAGCGAAAGGTGGAGAAAGAAACTATTTTCCTTGGATGGAAAATCTTGGAACTCTTTGGCAGCGAAATCATGGGAAGCTATTTTCCTTGGATGGAAAATCTTGGAACTCTTGGCAACGAAATCATGGGAAGCTATTTTCCTTGGAGAGCAAGTCTGGGAACAACTTAGAAGATCAAAGCAAGAGTGGTATGCATGTCCTCCATCATCACGCCAACAAGTGGGAAGGAAGTTCACACCAAGCTACCGAGGGTCAAGACATCAAGGCTATTCAAATTGAGATCAAGTTGGGTTTCAAGACCAAGTTCAAGAGGGAGTCCAAACACATGAAGCTATCTTCAAATACAATCAAGTTCAAATCAGATCGGGTGCAAGTTCAAGGATGTCAATCCAAATCATGCCATGAGAAGACTTCCAAGGACAAAGATGGAAGAGTTGAGAGGACAAAGGAATTTGGGAACATGTCATCCCATTCATCTTCAGGGAGTTGATAGTTTCGGAAGAGTTAATCAAAGTTAGAAATGTTGAGTATCAAGAGATATTTTCTCTTCGCAAAGATCAATCAGAGCTACAAGATAAGGATGATGAGGTGGCACCTAGTTGTCATCTCCAATCAGAAAATTCCAGATTTCAAGCACAAGCAAACACGGTGCGCCAAGTGTCCTACTTTCTCATTGGTTGAGAAATCATTTTAATTTTCTTATTGGCCCATGATTTGGTGCCCTCATATAATTGGTTGAAAATTTGGCAACCCTAATTAGGGTTTATGGGATTGAATCTTGGCCCTTCGTTGTAATTGGGCGTCTAAGGGTTAAGTTGGTTAGTTAGTGAGATTCCAAAGTTAGTAGTGGAGAGGTAGTGGGATAGAGTAGAGTAGGCTAGCCAAGAGAGACTTGATCAAATTGCTGTTATCATACAATCAAAATTATTCCTTCTTTCATTGTTGGTTTTCATGGTGAATGTATGTGACGTTTGGGGTATTTCATGGTTTCTTCAATCTCTTACTTGGAGTAGATTTCTTTTCATGTTGTTAAAAGTAGCTTAGTTGGATGAAAGTAATTGTGGATATATGTTTGTTTGTTTGACTCAAGTATACTAGGCCACTAGCCTCTTTGTTGATTGTGAGGAAGCCTTGTGTGGTAAGCTAGTCATTGCACTTAAGTTCAATCGACACTGGATCCTTAGTTTGTACTTCCAAGTTGGATTAAGGAGAAGGTGTTGATATGAAAACCATTTGAGATCCTTAGAAGCTTGCACTAGGTGAAGTTGCCATCCATACTTCCTTGCATTCCTAGTTAGAAGTAGGAGTAGAAGTCAAGCCAAAGTTAGCAAGTTTAAGTTGGTGAAATGGAAGTTTGAGAGAAGCTATATTTTCATTGCACATTGTGAAGCTAAATCATTAGAGCTGCAAGAGTTGATATTCATTGAATGAATAGCGTAAGTCCCCCTAAGTGATTACCAACAAATCACATTATTTCATTGAGCGAGTATCCACAATAGAAGGAACCTTGAAGTCGTTTCATGATCTTACGTTGCAAGCTTAGCTTGAGAGATGACCTTATATCAAGAGAGGATTGAATGTTTGGTGTTTCATCCCGAAACATTGAGTGTTTGATCCTGCATGTTGTAGTGGAACAAAATACCCTCAGTTTATGGGGCTGCATAGGTTAACCTATTTAAGGGAGTATGGAAGGATGTTAAGTGGAATCCGGAGTTAGGAAAGACATTAAGTGGAACCCACCAGAGGATGGATGGATTAAGGTGAACTTTGATGGTGCCTCTAGACAACCCGGGAATGGCAGGGGTAAAATATGTGGCAAAAAAAGAAAAAGGGGAAGTATTAATGTTAACAGGGAGACGAGTGGGACGGGCTACAAACAATGAGACAAAATTTCAAGCAGCATACATGAGTCTAGTGCTAGCAAGGAAACTAAAAACAGAAAAGTTGTTCTTGGAAGGCGATTTGCAATTAGTGGTCAATGCGATACGAACAAGGCAGATTCCTAATTTGAAGCTCGGGAATTGGCTTCATTTAATTCAAATCGAAATCAAAAACTTTAATGAGTTCATGTTTAAGCATGTATATTGAGAGGGTAGCATATTAGTGGATGACATTGCCAAAACTTCAGTTGAAATGCCACTAGAGGTGGTGGAAGTCACGTCGATGGCTTCCTGACACAAGTTTCATAATGTTGATTTCACTCCCCTAGATCACCAAATCCCTTTGGATAGAGGATCAAAAAGGTCGTCATCATGAGTGAGAGCATTTGAAGAGAAGTATGGTGGAGGCAATTTCCATCATTGTGTTGGCCTTTGTTTAGGCATGGAAGCTGGGAAAGGATGCAAGGTAGCATTCGGCATTAACACATATGGACTCATCAATTTGTCTTCTTGCTAGAAAGAAGCAGATGGCAATTTATGGGGATATATATGAGTGGAGGCAAATGGAGATTTTTAAGACCAAGGCAGGGGTGGTCATTCACGCCTTGAATATAGTTCTTGGAGAGGTCTATTGAACAATAATGGTCAGTACTAAGTCAATTCAGATGTGGCATCTATGTTTTGTGCAATGCTACTTGACGCAAAAGATCAAGAGAATCTAGTGTGAGCTCTCATGGTGAAATTGGTGTGAACCGTTGGTGTGGTGGTCTGTGGTTTCCTGGCTTGCGTAATTCAGGGATGTGGTTTCATCCCAGACGGTGCAATGTTGCTGAACTTGGAAGGGGTAGCTAATCCTCTCATCCACTTCATAATGGGGGGTGTCTGAGTGGATGTAGCAGCTCAGAGAGCAATGGCCTGCCAAGGCATTAACTTCTAAAGAAGGTGTCGACGTTGGTGACTCACGATGGCCCTATGCTCTAATGACGGACATCGGTGATGAGGATGAAGAGAATGTCGAGGCTGCTGACAAGGATGAAGATGAGAATGGAGGTTAATTTACAGGTTTGATAATTGGTCTGAAAATTTTGGTCTTTGTTTGAATGTTGGCCTAATAAAATCTGTTATGTAATGTTGTATGGGGATAGTATGTTAGGGAAGGGCTTTTTGGTCTGTAAATTTTGTGTTGGGTAGTAGTTTGAATTATGGACTATAAATTTTAGACTTACATCGAGGAATCTGTTCTATGGGTTCACGTCATTTTGCAACAAGACCCAATTTTTGTAAATGGCCTCACATGATCCAATATATGCAGTTTACGCAACTGGTCTGGGATGATCTTAGATGCAGTTGGTTTGCTACAACCAAATTAATGGGGTCTGATGTAAACTTAATTCAAGATTTAATATATGGTTGTGGCCCTAATAGCGCCACATTAATCCATCAAAAAAGAAAAAGAATATTTGCTATACATAGTAATTATGAAAAGGTAGCTTATTTTTTCAAAACTATCTTTATTTCTATTTTATATTTATCATCTATCTAAAACTTATTATTTTGATGCAAGCATATCTTTATTTTAATGTGGTGTTTATTTTGAAAATATTATGTTTATAATTAATATTAATATTATGACATGTAAATAGTTGTCAAATTTAAGCTTAAAATGTAAGACTTTTTTAACACACTGTCATGTTCCCTTCTTGAAATAGGATTTAATAATAAACAATAATAATTAAATCAAAAGTATAAAAGAATAAAACTAAAAATAATTAAAATTCAGTTAAGTTGCATGAATTGAAAAGTTGTATCTCCCTCAAACATGAGATATAAAAGGGAGAGAAGAAAACTAAAGACAGAATGTTAGAAAGAATGGTGCATGGGAATCAAGGAAGGATTAATTAAGGAATGAGAAGTAAATAAGGAAGTGACTATTTCAAAGGGCAGAAATTATGAAGCGATGTACACTTCCAAAGGGTGCTAACTGTGACAGGTTGTGTATCTTGCCAAAAGGCAGACATTATGAATATGAAGAGATGTGACCTCTCCCTTACATTGGAAGATATAAATGGAAGGCAATTATTGGCATTTAGAAGAGCCTTCAGATTTAAATATAAATATATTAACCAGCAGCCTAGATATCTCTCAAGATAGTGCGGTGTGAGATATAATGCATTATATCTTGGCTGAGTCATAGTTGAAGTTGATTATATTGCTACTGTTATATATGTTTATATATACATTGTTGTTCTCGTTATAATTTTGTATATGCATAAAATAGTAGATGTAATAAAGTCCTTAAAAGCTTCATCCAATCTATCATCTCGTGATGGAGGGGAGATATGCGCATATAAGGAGAGCAAGCAGCCAAGTGGTCCATTCAAGCTAAATAGGAGGCCGAATGACGGGTATACATTTGTGCCCCTTAGGAGGCCGATGCGATGGATATACTTTCGTGCCCAATTGAGGCCAATATGACGAATGTGTTTCATGCCCCTTAGGAGCCCAAATGACATATGTATTTCCGTGCCCCTAAACTCGATGGAAAGGCTCAAGGCGTTTTGTATGATCTCCCATAGGCTTCATAGCATAGATGAGTCATTTGATAAGGCTTCAAAGGAATCCCATAATACTATATGATTATTTAGTATTATGATCTGTAACTTGATTATATGTTTAGTTATCTTTTGATAACTAATCTGATTGCAGGTTCTAAATCAAGAGACTAAATAAATTTCCATTTCCAAGCACAATCCAAACCCTAGTTGGGGATTTTTGGGTAAATCAAGTAATGTCCCAATAGGGGACATTAAAAACGGTTTCATCCTGCCATCCTGCAAAGTAAAGATGAATCACTGAATGCATTCTAGTAAACACTAAGGATCTAACAATACGTGTTTTTGTGGGTATGCTCTATGTCTCCATATATTCATTTGTATACTTTATGTTTTTATGTGTACGCCCCATGTCTACATATATTGATGTGTATAGTTTGTGTTTTTATGTGTATGCTCTGTGTTTCATTCATAGGTGATGTGTATCTATAAGAAAGTGTCCCAGTTTATGATTCCTTGAGGACAAGCAATCTTGGGCAAAGCGGAATGTCATGTCCCCTTCTTGAAATTGGATTTAATAATAAACAATAATAATTAAAACAAAAAGAAAAAAGAAAAAAACTAAAAAAATTAAAAAATAGTTTAGTTAAATGAATGGTCAAAAGCTAATATACCGGATCCCTCTGGAAAGCTCCGGATCCTAATTCAGGTACGATCCGGATCCGGATTCCAATTCCTCTTGGATTCCGCCCGGATTCCGGCAGGATTCCGGAATGGAATCCGGATTCCATTCCGAAATCCAGGCATATCCAAGAGGGAGGATCCGGGTGAATCCAGGATTCTGGGCATCAAAAAAACAAGCCCACTTTGTTTTTTTTTAAATAAAGTCAAACTAAACCTAATTTACTGTTTTAATTTTTAATTATGAAATATAGCTTGTGATTTAAATTTTCAGCCTGTAATGACATTTTGAGACTTTTGCAAAGTATGAATTTGATATATTCATATATTGACAATTATGGATGTATCATTTTATGAGAATCACGCTTCTAACTTCTTATTATTATCATTATATGTTTGAACTTTGAAGTTTTGAACTAATGATGAATGAACATTGACATGTTACATGTATGGAATCTATGAATATACGTACATATATATATATATATATATTTTATTTTTTTTCGAAAATGTCTATAAATATACCCGCGGAATCAGGATCCAACCGAAAAAAAGTTTTGCTGAATCCCCGAATCCGGATCTGGATCCGAACCAAAATCAGGATCGGCTACTTAGGTCAAAAGGCATGAATTCAAAAGTTGTGTCTCCCTTAAACATGAGATTTAAAAGGGAGAGAAGAAAACTAATGGGAAATTAGAAAGAATGGTGCATGGGAATCAAGGAAGGATTAATAAAGGAATGAGAAGTAAATAAGGAAGTGGCTCTTTCAAAGGGCAGAAATTAAAAAGGGATGTTCCAAAGGTTGCTAACTGTGAAAGGTTGTGTCTCTTGCCAAAAGGCCAACATGAAGAAGAGATGTGACCTCTCCCTTACATTGGAAGATATAGATGGAAGGAGTCTTATATAGTAATTATATTTAACTTCAATTTTAAAAATTATAATATATCTAGGTTTTAAAATTTACTATAATGTATTCAAATTTAACATAATATCATATTATTGTTATAGATTTATATTTATATATTAAAAAATCAAATTTGGCTAAGATGATTATAATGAGGAATTTTTTTCAAGCTTTTTTCCCTAGCTGAACTTCACCCAAATTTTATTGTTGTCAAACATGAACTCAAACCTTATGACATAGGTTTTAAGTATTCTAGTTGATTTCTAAATTCCAAAAATAGAGTTTACAGATAATACAATCAGCTCAATCCAATTATCCAACAAAAAGAACTTCCATAACACCTCAAAAATGGTTACATGCCTTACAACCCTGAAATCATCACTATACCAGCAACAAACGATCCTCTCATTAATGTACAATGACATAATAAGCCTTAACCAACATAGTGATCATGAATAAAGATTTAATCACATCCACAAAAAGTGTGCAGCCAATCCTCTTGAAACATATGACCTCCAATAAAACAATGAAGCTAGTCCTTTCTAAACACAATCTCTACCATCCTACCAAATCAACTCTAGGAAGTGAACATGAATCAACAAAATGATAATAATGGGATGGCGCTTTCTTGCAAAGTCACTCATCCATTGAATGTAATCGAGAATACATAACTGGTTAGAACCAAATGCTTCCATCCCCATCAAAGACAACTACGTCAACAATTCCCAAACTCAAAGGTTGAGCCCCATGATCAAGGGAATACCTAGAACTGGAGCTATCAATGACCAAATCAAGGATAGACTAAAATATGCACATGCCTAAATAATATCATCAATGCACAGATGTCTCACATGCCTTTCCAATGATCCAAACCAGTGGCCATATGGAGTCCATATGGCAGCATTATGGCTTCTCAAAGATAGTCAGAAATATTTCATATGCCCTATGAGGGTCAAACGAGAATCAAATTAAACCTTTCCATTTCAGGCCCTAAAAGGATAAATGTAAAATAATGCTAAAAAAGACCTCATACAATTTTTTGTGAGTAATTCAAATATGTCATCAAGTCTACAAAACATGTATTTCCCACCTTAAAAATCAAAGAACCTAAATATATAATAAAAAGGTCCTTTGTAGTGATGAGTTTGTACTACAAGCTTCACTATATCTTTTCTACTCTTCAAAAATTCCTTAAGAAAATGTAAAACAATCATCATCTTCTTGTACTGCCACCAAACCTCTGCTCCCAGCAGATGCAAAGAACTAAAAGCCTAAACTTTTCTGAAACCTAAGCTCTGTACCATGTAAGAATTAAGTGCAAGAGCACTTGACCCAGATAAAAGAAACCCGCACATTCAAAAGAACATTCACACAAAAATAAGATATTGATGAATATCCCTAAGGCACCCTAGACCTCAACATATTCATTACATAATCATAATGGGAAGAATGATGGCATCCTATCATGTAGATACAAGATATAGGTGGGGCAAATCCCTCTATGTATACATATATCCTAAAAAACATGTACAGACATTCAACGCTCTATAGCCTACTAACAAAGCTTAGATGTGTCAAGACAGACATGATTAACTTGAAGGACAGAAATCACTGCAAAATTGCAACTAAATAAAGGAAGCATATTCAGAAACACTTGCCAGCCAGCCAAATGAATTACACCAAAAGAACAGTAATGCATGGAAACACATGCTAGGACAGACATACATATCTGTACATCCTTTTTGGAGTACACAAATCTGTAACTTGGCTGCAAATACAAGGATTGGTGAAAATCAAGAATCTTTCAGGCTTCCAAACAGTCATTCCCAATATCCAGAGACGATTTCAATTGCTATGATGGATGAAACCTGGGATCACCCAAAATTTCACACAGTAATCGTAGCAAAAGCATAAAAACTTGTGATAAGTCAATGAATGAGCTGATGGTCCTGTAGAAAGTTCACAAAATGAGCTGCAACTATTCCAAGGCGTTTATGAATAAGCAAGCTGCAGGCATGTCTAGAAATCTGGCTCACTAGTGGGTTGCAATTGTGAAGGAAATCTATGGTAAATCACTGAATTCTCTGACTATTTTGGCTTCAAGTCTGAATGAGTCCACAAGAAAAGAATAAAACCATCAAGCTTGATCAATACTCCTCAATAGCCATGACAAGTCAACTTTATTGTTAAGACGTTTTCTTAATATTTGTCTACACTTGCAATCTTTTAAGGATGAAAACTGACTATGCGGCATCTATGTTGAGAAAAAAAGTTATCATGCACATCATTAGTCTGACCCTTTGTAGGGTGACTCATAATAAATAACTTGGAAAATTTCTTTGTTTATTTAAAGAATTCTATCACTTTTGACTCGCTTTACCTGAAATCAACAAAATAAATGGGAATAAGTGATTACTCATATTAAGGGTTCATGAATAAGTAGGTAAACTTACAACTGAGCAGATACTTCATCTGCCCAGATATTCACCCCATTTCTTGGGTAAGAAAAGCATTCCTATGCTATATTCATGCCCATCTACATTGACCACAACATTCTAGCTTTAAGGAAACGTTCATTGATTCCACTAAATTGCATAGGCTTTATGGAACATACAAGTTTTCTCTTGCTGAAATTAAAATGGCCTTATATAGCACTTTTAAAGAGTATGCCCCTGCCAGTGGACGATACCTATCTTGTCCTGTTAAATTTATCTTTACACAACTGAAATGGGCATAAAGGTACCCATGCACAAAGTAGGGCAAGAACCCTAATCATCAATCAGAACAACATTAGGGATAATATAGAGGGAGAGTTTTTAAGTTGCAGCTATGACATAAGCACTGAGATAAAACATAAGCATTAAGCTACAGTTGAAATCCACTATAAAAAATAAACACTATAAGAACCATAATTTACCTCAAAATCTGCCATTGTAATACTAAGATTGTTCATTTCTTCTTGTGTCCATGCCTTTTCCCACCATGCATGTTCAGTAACCTCTATATCCTCACATTTTAAGAGATTTTGAGGATTCCTGCTTGCTATTATTCTCTTTATAGCAACTGAGGCCGCTTCCCGGGTTAATGCTGTCAAGTCTGCACCCACAAAACCAGGTGTGCATTTTGCAATTTTCTTGAAATCAAACAAACCTTCTAGTCTTAACCCTCTTGTAATTACGGACAAGATCTCTACTCTTGAATTTTCATCTGGAACACCTAGAACAATCTCACGATCAAAGCGGCCAGGCCTCCGGAGTGCAGGATCTAGAGCATCAGGCCTATTTGTAGCCCCAATCACTAGAACATGGCCCGACTTCTTTTTAGGTGTTTCTGCATCAGATTCTTGGTCACCAGATATCACAGTCTCATGTGATTCATCCATGCAGGTCAAAAGTTGTATAACAATACGACGCTCCATTTCCCTCTGCAGAGTTTCTCTTTTGGCACTTATAGCATCAATCTCATCTATGAATATTATTGCCGGTGCTGTTTTTAATGCTTTTGAAAACAAATTACGAATATTCTCTTCTGATTCACCTGCCATGTTATTCAATGAAATATCACAAAATTGAATAAAACCACAGCATGCATGTGGCCAAAGTAAATCTTATAATCATATTATCAAACCATCAGAAAAAAAGCCAAATAAATGACTTGGCAAAACAAACTTGCAGGATACAAATTTCCAATGTGCAATAAATTACATAATACTACAGAAAGTACAAGATCAAGAACATCACTTATGGCTCCTCGCTGATCGTATTAAACATGAACAGTCTGTGCATCATGAAAATGACTGATGCAATGCATAAATGTCATGCCACCCAGGAAAAGGGTTCATGAAGCATTTTAAAAACTTAAATTCTATATCTTCTCTACTACAAAAGGCAGCAATTATCTAAATTATTCCTTACAATGGAATTTAACCAATGTTTAGATGTGCACTAATTCTGAAGGGCAGAATAATGATATCATTTTGATTTGTTGTGAGGTGTGTGATTCACCAAATAAGCCTCCCTTATTTACACAATTAATGTAAGACCAATAGTATAGGGATGATAGACAGCAATTCAGATTGGCTTGTCCTATAGTTAATCACAGTCAGGCTTCAACGAACCATTTTACTGGTGGTAACTGCCATGAAGCCTACGAGCCATTGAGACTTTTCACTTGTAAATGATTAAACTCAAAATTCATTTTTCCATGGTGACAGCACTGAGAGTCCAATGATAATGAAAAAAATTGCATATTCTAGGCCCAGTTGATACAGTAGGGGCTTCAAGAGACAAAGTACAGGTTAACCCACAATGATTAATTCTCAAAAGAATTGAATTTTCTTGCATTTTCCCTTGTTACTTGTACTGGCCGCCATCAGAAACTGGCAAGACTCTAAAACTATCTTAGACCACATTCCACGAGCTTCTCCCATTCCTGCTGTTAACAGACCACCTTAGAAGGCAACCTACAGACCCACTGCAGCTTTATGTGAGGAACTCCATGGCATTTTAAGTTGTTCCACTGCAGATTATTTAATTGCTCTCTTTTTGGTACTGGACTTCATGAATGGCTATTTCTGCAAATTTTAGATTTCAGTTCCTTTGTTCCCTTCCGATGTTCACATTGTAACTGATAGAATCCCTACATAAACTAAAGCCTAGAAACTCATTTAATCCCAAACAATATTCTTACATTCACTTCACTCTCATATTGCTCCATCTATAGGCTCTATTTCATTTGAAGTTGTCACAATGGGGTTAATAAGTTGTCACAGCTATCCATCACAGGACTTTCATTTTGCTCTTGTATCTCAGTCACATTTTCACAGATTATCTACTACATGCATCAGTAGTTTTCAGTCAAGGAGTTGCTACAAGTCTACAATAGATTGCTTACACCTTCCCCGACATACTGCCATTCTACTAGGGGCTTCTAGAAATTAATTAGTAATCTCAGTACTTCTGTGGAAGGAATGAGGGCCTCTACATTAGTATGGCGAAAATTATAATTTTCTAAGAATATTCAGGGCTCCTTGTCATTGTCTAGTCTCTCAGGCATTTAGACTTGTATCAGGGCTTTAATTTCTATTTCAGTTCTCATTACGTATATTCGAGATTGGGAGATCTTAATGCTCTATTTCATTTGATTAATTGCAAAAATAGGAAATATTAGTTAGATTTGATTTATTTGAATCTTTTGATGATGATTATTGCAAGTGGGGTGGACATTTTTGTTATATTGGTAAGACATTGGACTGAGGAAGCCTCATGTCAAAAGAGATAATATTGAGGAAAGGTGAAGGTTGCATGGGCAACCTTAGTCCATTTTGTCACATTTAATAAAAAGCATGCAATACTAAATCTCCCTGGAAATAACAACAGCGAGATGAAACTAATTCCAATGCAAACAAGATATGAAAATCAGTGTTCCAATATCTATATTCAAGGTATGAAATACAAGAAAATGAACAACAACATATACACTCTCAGATGCACAAGTCAAAGTGACCAGACAACACCAGTGAACTAGAGGAGTAGAAGTGTCCAGTCAAACCATCTTGAGGAAGGAGAGGTGCCACCTACCTACAGTCTACCAAGGAGATGAATAAGTGGAGATGGCAAAGGATCCCATCAATCAAGGGAGTTGGCATGTACTCTTATTGTTGAAGTTCAGTAGCTGCAGGAGCTATCTTCTTACCTGCGATGATTGTTTCTATCTGATATTGTAATCTCCATCAGCGTTGGATGTCTCATATGCTTGCTGTCTGAAAGTCTTCTTTATTTCAGTCCCGTTGTTTTTTGAAGATCTTGCATGATTGAATGATCTAAGGAACTTATCTCTGGGCATCGTCAGTTATCATGTGCGGGCATGTCTATTAGGCATCGAAGAGACTCTTCCTCCGTAAGCCAAGAATTTTATCGTTCTTTCTGTTGGTAATTGAAGAGCCACATGTGTATATGGTTGCTGAGTCAGTCTATCATATGTTGTGTCACCATTTTTATAACTGTAGATGGTCGTGGCTTTGGTCTTCAATTCTGAACGGTTCATTCATATGGAGGATCCCGTCCCCTGGTATCGAGCATTGAAGTCATGAAGAAATTGAAACGGCACATCATTGGTAGCTGCCATTGGTTCATATGCCACGGAAATGAAGAGTTGCGAACGGCATTTTTGGTGTGGTTGTTCATTCGGTGAGGATGGTATTCGTGTTTGAAGACAAAGAGCTTTGCTTATCTTGTACTCAGATTTTTGTAGACATCATTTTTCAAGAGATTGTTGTTTTATCTGCAGTAGATGTTTTCATCAGTGATTATCGTATGTATTTTTCTTATGATGTGTATAGTATCGGTGTCTGCTATAAAAGTATACTGTATGTAGTGTTCTTAATGTGTGTTGTTCTTCGAGTTGCAAATTGATTATTATTGTAAAGAGAGTATAGTGTAATCTTCTAGTGTGTGGAGGCTCGAAAGTTTGTGAGCTCTGTACTGAGTCTCTGTTATTATTATTCAATAAAGGAGTACTTTTTGGTGTGGCTGGATTTTTTCCCTCGAGTAGGAGGGTTTTCCCAGGGTATCTCTGGTGTTGTGTTTTTTATTTATCTACTATTTGTTTTATGATATTCTAGTTCATAAATTTAACACTTATTTCCTAATTTACCTAAGTATATATAAGGCGTGATCATATAATTACATCAACACCACCACCCTACCCCTTAAGTACATCTTAGCGAAAAGAGACATGGTCATTGATAGGAGATCCAAATGAGGTACCCATGTACAATTTGAAGAACCCCAAGGTACAAAGAGAGTGTACCCGCCAATGAGGAGAAGAAAACCCTTAGAGTAAAACTCCCTCTCAAGGACAGGAGAAATGGATGATGAAAAAGCCCCCCAAGTGCGTGCTGCCTCCTACACCAATGACAAAAGGATGAAATTGAGGGCTAATGAAGATCCATGGACACCAAACAACATTCCTTCCCTTAGGTGATTGTAGACGCAAATGCTGTATAGACTAGGAAAAACAGGGCAAGCAGCAAAACACATGAAATCTACGGATCACCACGAAGAGCCTAATTTCTTGTAATAAAAATCATAATCTATTCAATAGAGAAAATCAATTCAAATCCAAATAACATAAAATGCAAACCAAACACTTGAGTTGACGAACCTCCATTGTTTCCTCTTGCTTCTACTCTAATGTTGCTCTCAGAATTTTAGTGCATCAACACAATTGAAAGCTAGGAATACAATAATAATGATATGAGCAAAAGAACAAAGATTCATGGCTAGATCAAAAATGAGAATTTGAGTGGTAAATTATAGATATAAAAGATTAAATAGACTGCCAAGATTGATTTTATTTCTAGGGAATCAATGATCATGGTTGCGAGAGAAAAGGCAAAGTGAGTTAGAAATGGAAGGTTAATGAAATAAAGAGACATAATAAATTAGCAAGTAGAGAAGATAAAGAGGATAATTAGTAAAATTGGACTTTGAAAACGATAGAAAGTTTATTATTTTCAAATATGCATTCCTTTCTTTCTATTTCGGAATTGAGAAATGAAGATAAGTTGTCAAAGTGATTAATTTCAAGAATCAATAAAAACAAATAAAGATATTTGTTTCCATTTTCGAAATTAGAAAAAAAAGAAGTTAATAGAGTTGTCCTTTAATAATAAAAAATTTAATAAAACAAATAAAGATTCTTGTTTCTATTTTTGAATTTGAGGAAAGGTTTGAGGATTGATTTTTAATTAAATAATTTCAGGAATTATTTAATTAATGCATATGAACATAATTAAACTTATTCAAGAAAATCGTAACTAGTAATTATATTAAATAATTCAAAATTATTTAATAAATGTGGAAAAGTGGGGGCAATACTAATTCTTAGAATAACAAAATAATTTAAAAATTACTAAATTAATAAGAGGAAACAATAGATTAATTGAACAATAAAATTATTTAATTAATTAGAGGAAACGGTAGATTAATTAAATAATAAAAAAAAATTAATTAATTAGAAGAATAATTAATAAAAAATGTCCCTGACGGGTATTGGACAATTTTCAATGTCTACAAGTACATGGACAAGTTTCTCCCAATTTAAAAAGGTGTGTAAGATAAGTAAGCATGATGAGTAACATTTTTGTAATTCTAACAACTTTTTTCGCTATTACATAACATCTAGAAGGCTCGAGAAAGTAAAGATTGGTTTTCAATTCATCAAAATCATAGAGTGGGATGTCTATTTGCAAACGAGGGTTTGAATGATGCATTAGACACATTGCTCATTTTGGGGCATTTTGAGGCCAAATGTATCGTGCCATTCAATAATTAATGAAAAACATCATTCACAAGCATTGGACAATTTTCAGTGTCTACAAGTGCATGGACAAGTTCCTCCTGATTTAAAAAGGTGAATAAGAGAAGCAAGCAAGTTTTGTAACATTTTTGTAATTCTAACAACTTTTTTTGCTATAACATAGCATCTAAAAGGCTCGAGAAAGTAAGGATCGATTTTTTATTCATCAAAATCAGGGATTGGGAAGTTTATTTGCAAACGAGGGTTTGAATGATGCATTAGGCACATTGCTCATTTTTGGGGCATTTGGAGGCCAAATGGACCATACCATTAAATCAACAATACACAAAAACCCTCATTTTCATATAAAGCTTGACCATTTTTGTGTTGAGAGCATTCAAGTCAAAAATATTTATGCAAATCTAATTGGACCATATGAATCTATCATGAAGAAATTTCAAAAATAAATTAATTTTGCAATTCTTGCCCACCATAGTTAGCTACTAACTATGAAGGCTAGTAGCTTAACCATTGAGCAACAATGGCAACCATGGGGCCACCTACACTAATGGCAACACCACTGAATAACCACAATGTCACCTAAGCAAAAAAAAACTAAACTATCACCAACCTACAATTTGTGCACCACAATTTTGCTGCCTTTGCGCTACCTTAGTCGGTGGCACCATCAATTTGCTGCCTTGGTGCCACTATTCCACCACCAACTACATACCCCTCCTCCATTGCTCTTTAAAAACTTGCAGGCAAACTTCAAGAGGCCCATTCTCAACCACACAAAGGCCTTTTTTACAGCAATTTTTTTAGCAGAATTCGCACTCTTCATAGTGTAGTAATTGGTTTACTAATTGTGATGTTTTCTAAAATTTTAATTTTATTAGATATTTTGTTGCCTGGTCATACTTTTTGGAACTTCAAACACAAATGATCTCCTTTCTAGGTGGTGTGTTTCTTTAAGTTGTTATTTTTCCAAGCTCTACACAACGGTGTAATTTTGAGTTCCTATTCTGTAAGCACCTAGTACTTTCAGCACTTTGGTCACTTTTGGGCCTTGTAAAACTTAATTAAATTTAGATTCTTGCATTGTAATTGCATTAAAATATAGTGTCCAACATTGTACTTTTTAAGGGAGGTCAATTCAACAACTAAGAGTGTTAAAGTTGAGCAATTTGGGGGTTGCTAATACACATGCACTAAAATTATAAAGTGTCAATGTAATGTGCTAGTCTTGGGAGCTTATACACAAGCATTTTATATTAGGAACTAAGATGAAGTTCCTTTGCCGACTTTCCATCATGGATTTTGGTATTAAATCCTATCCTTTTGTTCTGAATAATTTTTATTTGAAGCAAGGTCCTTCATGTCCATAGGATCCACTTCGTTGGGAGGTCGACTTACCAAACATTTTGTATATGTCTTTAGCTTCTCGTCTTTCAAATCTTGATGACATTGTTGAGGAAGTTTGTCTTCTATTTGATAATAGCTCCCATTGAACTGCATCATCTCCCATTCTAGAATCACTTGGTCTATCTTTGCCACATTATACAAATCACTTAACACATCATGATTCACATTTGTCCAAATATCACACTTCAATAATCATTGTCCTTGAACCTTGCATGGCACAATCATAGATCAACATTGACATCAAGAAACATGAGCAGCTTATAAGTTCTAGATCCATACTACTTGATTCCTTTCTCTGTTCCATTTCAGTGGGAATTTAGTAGTTTGACAATTGATGGCTTCAATCTTCTGAAAGGAAAGTGCAACATTGTTATAGAGGAACCTACTACAACATTAACCATGCGACATTCTGCATTGCACTTCTTTCTCTTCTTTGTGGAGGCACACATGCACCTTATCTTGCAAGAATTTCAAGACACTAACTACTAGAGGGGACTATCTTGTCCTTCACATACCTCATTTGGGATGGAGTTTTGTCTCACAAGTTTTCTCCTATTCTCCTTGTTTGGTGTATAGTGTAGACTCTCTTTGCATTTTGGAGTTGTTTTAGATTGTACATCTGTAACTTATGTGGTGCCTTATCTTGCAAGTGTTGGCTAACAAATTGGTCCTTTCAAAACAAACAACAAAATGACTCTCTTTGGCCAGATTGAAAGACAAAATGCTAGCAAACAATTGGAGAAATCGCTATTGAATCAGCGATTTTCCTATGAATTTTAGAGATACAACTCCCCCTTATGATGTATGTTTGGGTTTTCGGAGTATGCTTTTAACCAAAAAGAAGCAAAGGAAAACTAACACTTGCCCATCACCATGAAACAAGTGCGAGAGCTAAATTGAGAATCAAAGGGGAAACGGAAATAAACGACTCAAAGATCGTTCACTCAGAACCCACAAAAGGTAATCAGGAAGTAAGCAATGATTTCTTTTAGATGGCATGGACGACTTTAGACTCAAAGATCATATAATGAACACACCCCCAATCTGATATAACAAGTGATAAATATAGAGTGATTGCAAAACACAAAGGAAAATGACAATCAGAAGGAAATATAAGCAAACCCAAAGATTCAGAATATCTCCTCCATTTTCCTTCACAAAATCAGAGAGTTCAAAGGCTCTCCTCCTTGTTCAACATAACATGTAATTAAAAAAATATTGCTATATCTGAATCTATAACAAGTACCTGTGAGATTAATGGCATGTAGGGATGGTCAAGAACCAACAATTAATAATTGAGACAGAGGTTTTATTGCCAAATGATTGTGCAACTGCAACTGCATTAAAAGATGATACTTTAACTGGAAACCCATTCATGTTCAGCCAATACCAATGTACTTTATCAAGAATGTCATTTTGTACTATATTCATTTACAACAGCCGACACCTCGTTGTTCCCTTTGATTTTTGAATCTGCAAATAATTCACCATCAAACCAAATATTTCATTTCGGAAGAAATTTCATTAAGGCATCGTTGATTTGTACAGTCGTTGATCCACACTTCATAAACATTAGGCATCTTATGAGGGTTCAAGAGATATCCATGAAAGCATTATTCTTTATGTTGACCGGCGAGTTCATCATCTCTACTCTAGGCGGCAATTAATGTCATGGCACCAAAACTCCCCTTCTGTGTTGAGGCGGCTTCAATGTGCTCAAAGTGATGATCCAATTGACTTCAAGTATGCTTCCTTTGTTGTTTCTTGTTCTTTCTAACATCATTTTAACATTGGGATCTATCTCAGGTTAATGGGATCTAAATTTGATGCTTGCTATGATCAACATCAACTCGCATGCCTCCAGCATCTAACAGAATTTTAAAGGAGTCATTGGAGCCACAGTGTGCACTAATGCGTTGAATCTCTTGTATTTTTGAAAACTACTGTGGGTTCCATATTGTCAGTAGTAGAGTGAGGTCCTAGAACTCACTTCAAGCTCCGAAAGCTATTTTGGAACCATTGGCTCCTTATAATATTGTGTGTCGGGTATTTTAGGTGGTGCATGAACCCATGTCAGATTCCAATCGTGGTTCCAAAACTGTTATCGGGCTCTGAAGATCATTTAAAAACTTCTCTTGCCTTGTGAATGTGTTGATCTTTTTGATGATTTTGATAACACTTGAAAGCATATGGGGGCATTCTTAGTGGTTGTGGGTACCATTCTGGACCCCAACGTTAGCCAATGACTCTTTTCTTTGGCTTGCGTCCTTCGTATGCAGTTTATAGCCGACCAACATATGTCGATGACTCTACATCAAATGTTTCTTCCTAAAGACCAAAGGAAACCAAATAAGAGTAACAAGCGTATGTTCACCTGAACAAAGAACACATGCACTTTTTCAAAGCCAATAGACTCTTGTAATCTAGGCTCCCTCTATCCTTGCTTTCTTGACATCATCCATAGTGTCAGTGCTACACATAAAAGATATATTCCATTGCAGCGGTACTATCTCGGCTTGATCGCCCTTCTCTTGCAGTTTAACATTGTAATTTTGAAGCATATGAAATGTGTAGATGCCATTTCCTATTCTTGATTGTCGGAGAAAACGTAAGTTCGTATAACTGTATCGGGTCCTACAAAGCCTTTGGAACCATTGTAAAGCGTTTTGAGGAGCGACTAGTAAAGTGGAACTTGAAAGATGTTGAAGGAAAAAGATTTGGGTAGTTCAAGATAACTCATCGAAGTCCGACAGATGATCTGGAACTTTCCTTGGAGACTAACAAACTCAGAGAAATGTCCCTAGAGACTTGAAAAATGACATAGTAAAACCAAATTCGAAATAAGGACTGAAATTTGGGCAACAGTTAGCTCTAACTAGGCGCTAGGACTGCAAAGGACAAAGCAGGAACCTAGAATCTCTGGCAATGATTAGTGCTTAGATTTGTTGGGCAACAAAGTCATAAAGCATAGCAAAAATACAAGGTGCTACTTTGCAGAGGGGCGGAGGGGAGACTGGGCATAAACCAAAAACGAGCACACCAAAACCGGAATGCAAACCAAAATTGAAACTGGCATAACAAAACCTCTACCTATAATATGTCCCTAGGACCCCAACCTCAAGTGGCTCCAAATGAGTTATAGAAACCCATTGGCTGGCTGAGAAAAATAAATGTCATGTCGAGATAACAAATGGCAACTCTGTTGTGTATGTGAGCTTATTTGTAAGCTTTCTCATTGAATTCTAGCCTTAACATTTCCAGCATGTGCGACTGCCCCTAGTGAGGCAACATATTCAAATAATTGTTGCCCATCATAAACATCTGAATATGGAATCAACTCGATTTCACTTGCACTATTTCAATTCTTGTTGAATGAGCTTAAGTATCATGATCTCAAGCTTCTTAATGCACCTTTGACAATCTGGATCTGCAGCTTGTTGGCTCGAACACTCCTTTTCAATCACTGGGTTAGTATAAAACAGATCACATGAAGAAGAAGAATCTTTATTCACTATCTCGAGTCTACAAGAAAAAGTGCCATGAGGGAAACCCCCTTTTTGGATTCCTCTTGATTGATCATCATTGTCCATTGGGTTATTTTGAAAACTATGTTTCATTTCATGTAGCACTTTAGATGAGAGACTTTTTGCATTTCAAGATGCAAGACTACCTCACAAGTATTCTCCTCAACATTCATAAGATCATTTTTCAAAGATGGAACCTGATGTTCTTCTAACATAGCTGACTCAAGACTCCCAGTGCTCAATGATTGGATGGAAGGAGAGATAGACAAGTTCATACCTTGAAAAAAATCAACATGGATTTCTTCTTCAATGTTTGTTGATGAGCGAATGGAGAGATTTTTTCTACCAAGAAAATTGTCTCCTAAACTCTCATGAGTATCTTTTTGAAGCATTCTTCCTTCACCTTTCTTTTCTTGTTCAGGTTGCATGCAAGTCTGAAGGGCATTTGGCAGTTCATTTTTGTATTCTTTCTTTTCAGTTGGGTCTACAATTTGATCTTGACCTTTAAGAGAGATTTTCCTCTACACCATGGTCTTCATTATGCAAAGACCTTGTATTAGTAGTGGTTCCTATTCACGGAACAGCATTTTCCAGAAAAATAGTCTCCTTTTCACCTATTGGTTCAATCTTTTCCAATGTTTGAAGTAAAGGACGATGCACTTCATTAGAAGCAAGTTGCATACATTGCAAAAAAGATTTTGCCTTTTTATTTTCAGCAGGGCTCTTCTCAATACAAAAACTTCCTTGATATTCTCTATTCCTGCAGATGGATGTTTGGAGTTTTGATCGCCTACGTGATAGACTCTCAACAACTTCACCATCATATCTTTGATCTGTCACTTGATCACGTGTGCTGACACAAGATTGTTCAGCTGCTCTAGTATCCGGTATTGGGTTACCCAAGCATGCAAATTCACCTTCCTCGGGAACATTCAAACCTCGAGCGAGAAAGAGATTCTCACCATTGGTCTCTTGTTCAATTTCTTGCAAAAATTGGAGCAAGTTTGGATGGGCTTCATGTGACTAGGATTGTGTGCTGCCATAGAAGCTCCTCAAGAAATCCACATCTACTGGATTCTTCTTAACTATATCATGGGAGGATTTCTGCATCTTCATCGTTGTCATCATCATCAATCATAGAAGCGGCAAGGATTGTCTTTGTTGGAGCAAGGTCCTGATTCAAGATTCGAAAACAAAGTCGCCAACCTTTGTTCTAGGCAAGGCACTTTTAGATCTCTAAAGAAATGTAGCACTACCACTTCGATTCAATTTTCCCCAACAGAGTCGCCAAAAATCTGTTGGCTAACAGATTGGGCCATTCAAAATAAACAACAAATTGACTCTCTTTGCCCAGATTTAAAGACAAACTGCTAGCAAATAGTTGGAGAAATCGTTCTTGAATCAACGATTTACCTTTAAATCTTAGAGGTACAGCTCCCTGTTAAGATGTAAGTTCAGGTTTTTGGGTATGCTTTTAACCAGAATGCAGCAAAGGAAACCTAACACTTGCCCATCACCATGAAACAAGTGTGAGAGCTAAATTGAGAATCAAAGGGGAAATGGAAATAAACGACTCAAAGGTCATTCACTCAGAACCCACAAAAGATAATCAGGAAATAAGCAATGATTTCTTTTAGATGGCATGAACGATTTTAGACTCAAAGATCATATAATGAACACACCCACGATCTGATATTACAGTTGATAAATATGAAGGAGTAATTGCAAAACACAAAGGAAAAAACAATCAGAAGGAAATAATAGCAAACACAAAGATTTAGAATATCTCCTGCATTTTCCTTCACAAAATCAGAGTTCAAAGGCTCCCCTCCCTGTACAACAGAACATATATTAAAAGAAAAATACATTGCTATATCTCCCTTCAGGACTGAAAATCAAAATGTCTTCCTCCTAATCGATGCTCACTCATGCCTTAAACGACAAGGGGGATCAGAATGCGAACCCCGCAAATGTTATTTGGTTATCAATTTAAAGATCTTTCCCTAGCAGACTTTTCAACTTCCATAACTGCCTTCTTATAGCTGTTTTCTTTTTTGGGAGTTTTCATAAAGATTTATAAGTTAACTTACAAAGTAACCCCGAGCACATACTCTTCAACTCAATGATGAGTTAAGACATTTGAAATAAACTTCATAATAAAATAATATGTTCCAGCATGAGAATGACAGCTAAATGGTTGTTGGGGCATTACATTGGATGATCTAACCTGAACAAGATTTTTCAGAAGGCAAAGTAAGAAATAAAATGTGTATCTTGCTGAACAACTTCCCTATTTAGCCAACCTGCAGTTCATTTGGAACATATCCAGCATCCTCAACAGCTCTAACAGAATCAACTGCTACACCAAGCTTTTTGCAGGCTTTTCTATCATTTTAAAATTTTATGTATATTTACTAGTCCTCAACCTCCTGTGACAACGATCTGTGAAGCTCATGGGATTACATTTTTTGAATGAAGTGGACACTATGAGTATGTGTGAACAAGATCCCTTCTTCTCGACTAGTTGGATCAACTCTGCCCATTGTTCAGTTAAAGGATGCTCAAACTTATCTGAATCTGCAACAAGTACCTGCAAGATTAATGGCATGTAGGGATGGTCTAGAACCAACAATCAAAAACTGAGACAAAGGTCTGATTGTCGAATGCTTGTGCAACTGCAACTGCATTAAAAGATGATAATTTAATTGGAAACCCCTTCATGTTCAGCCAATACCATTGTACTTGATCAAGAATGTAATTTTGTACTGCATTCATTTACAACGGTTGACACCTCACTGCTCCCTTTGATTTTTGAATCTGCAAACAATTCACCATCAAACCAAATATTTCATTTCGGAAGAAATTTCATTAAGGCATGGTTGATTTGTACAATCATGGATCCACACTTCATAAGCATTAGGCATCTTATGAAGGTTCAAGAGATATCCATGGAAGCATTATTCTTTATGTTGATCGGCGAGTTCATCATCTCTACTCTAGGCAGCAATTAATGCCATAGCACCAAAACTCCCCTTTTGCGTCGAGGCGGCTTCAATGTGCACAAAACGGTGATCCAATCGACCCAAAGTATGCTTCCTTTGTTGCTTCTTGTTCTTTCTAGCATCATTATAACGTTGGGATCTATCTCAGGGTAATGGGATCTGAATATGATGCTTGTTACGATCAACATCAACTCACATGCTTCCAGCATCTATCAGAATTTTAAAGGAGTCATTGGAGCCACAATGTGCACTAATGTGTTGAATCTCTTATGATTTTTTAAAACTACTACAGGTTCCATATTGCCGATAGTAGAGTGAGGTACTGGAACTCACTTTGGGCTCCAAAAGCTATTTTTGAACTGTTGACTCCTTATAGTATTGCATGTTGAGTATTTTAGGTGGTGCATGAACCCATGTCGGATTCCAATCATGGTTCCAGAACCGTTACCATGCTCTGACAATCATTTCGTAACTTGTCTTGCCTTGTGAATGTGTCAGGCTTTTTAATGATTTTGACAACACTTGAAAGCATATTAGATTTTTAGTGGTTGTGGGTACCATTCCGTACCCCAACGTTAGCCAATGACTCTTTTTTGGCATGTGCCCTTTGTATGCAATTTATAGCTGACAACAACCATATGGCAACGATTTTGCATCAAATGTTGCTTCCTGAAGACCAAAGTAAACCGAATAAGAATAACGAGCGTATGTTCATCCGAACAAGGAACACATATGCACTCTTTCAAAGCCAACAAACTCTTATTAATCTCGGCTCTCTCTATCCTTGTTTGCCTAACGTCATCTGTAGTGTCAGTGTTGCACATAAAAGATATATTCCATTGCAGTGGTGTTATCTAGGCCCGATCACCCTTCTCTTGCAGTTTAACATTGTGGTTTTGAAGCATATGAAATGTGTCGATGTCACTTCCTATTCTTGATTGCCGGAGTAAACGTAAGTTCATATAATTGTATTGGATCCCGCAATTGCCTTTGGAACCATTTTAAAGTGTTGAAAGCTCCTTTATTTTGCGGTTGCGTCGGAGTCTGATACCCGTTCTGGAAATCATGCGATATATCGATGCCTTGGTTCAAAATGATATGTCAGGTTCTGACAAATTTCGAGGAGCGACTTGTAAAGTGGAACTTGAAAGATGTTGAAGGAAAAAGACTTGGGTAGTTCAAGATAACTCGTCAGAGTCCAACAAATGATCTGGAAGTTTCCATGGAGACTGACAAACTCAAAGTGTCCCTAGAGACTTGAAAAATGACATGGGAAAGCCAAATTCGAATAGGGACTGAAATTTGGGCAAGAGTGGGGATTTCAAGACACTCAGTTTTGAAAGGGGCTATCTTGTCCTCCACATACCTCAATTGGGATGGACTTTTGTCTTGCAAGTTTTATCCTATTCTCCTTCTTGGGGTACACTATCTTTATATTTTGGAGCTATTTCAAATTGTACATAACTTATATGGGCCTTGTTGTCGGGGCTCATTTCTTCTTTCCTCAATTGCACTTGAGGGGGTATTAGTATAATATTTTATTCACCTTGGAAATATTTTATCCTAATTTGGTATTCGACTAGTTTATTAAGTTTACTTAGGTAGAAAAATTACATAGGTAGAAAAGGATAATGAGTTGCACAAATTCGTTCTCCTTGTTTCATAGGATTCTAACGTTTTCCTTATCCACATGGATTTGGAAACTTCGTAAAAAAATCCCTTGTTTTTTGGCTTTCTATCTCTTCCTCATCATCATGAACTTGGAATTGTGGATGCTACATATTGTAACTCTTTCCTTCCTTAATAACACATTGAAGAAGCTTTTGTGAGTTTTTACACTTCTCTCTCAAGAAACTATTTTTGTTGTATTATTTTGATTTCAATCAATCATTTGTATTTAACAATTTGATAATCTCTATCACATGCATTAGTTCCTCAATTAATCTCTCTTTTGTAGAGCAATGTATGAGTATATTAATAGTATCTTTGGCCAAATGAAGGTCATTTGCCAAAGAAAGACCCCACACTGTCAACCAATCGATGTCAATGGGAGAAGCTCAATACTCCCTTGTACATGGCTGCCATTACATTGAAGCCAAAGTGGTATGTGCACAGGCCTACCAAAGTTACTACTATAAAGAATGTTGGCATGAATATAGAGTTGATGAAGGCCATTTAGAAGATGTATGATTCTACATAGGTCATCATCATTTGTACAGAGTGGACAAAATTTGTCACTCTTAGGGGATATTTAGAGGAAGCCAAAATGAATGGGGAGATTATGTCATAGAAGGATCCAATTCTATGGTGGACTATACATGGGCCCAATTCTTTGACAACCACACTAGCCATTCATTGATTGTCCTAGGTTTGTAATTCCTCTATTGCTGAAAAGAATTAATCTACTTATACTTTCATCCACTTTGTTAAGAGCAACCAACTTACCTCTAGGAGGACAAAGAAAGTTTGTAGTTGTCCAAAGAGAATCGCAACTCATTGACCACAACACGCTTATGTACAAGGGGAGTCCTCTTTCAATATTTTGCTCATTCAAGAGAAAATAATTTATATTGCATATTTTCCATATTCCATGTTGAGAAAAGATGTAGAGATTTGTCTTCTTGTTGTATTTGAAAGTGTTGATATTGACAAAAATGTAAGGTTTCAATGTATTGGAACAATGTGATTGTTAATCTGCTTCAACATGGTACAATAATGATTGTAAGTGAAATATGAAAAAAGGAATGGAATGTAGAGTAATGGAAACCCACTCTTTTATATCCCCCGTTATTTTGTTTAAAAACAAAAGAGAATGTTATCAGTTGTAGATCAAACTTGGAAAGGAATGAATTTTATTATGGAATTGGAAATTTTAGTGTGCTTCCTCTTGTTGGTGTTCAAACACACTTGAATTACTCTATTGTAACCTCTTGTATATTTTTGTGAAGTTTTGAGATAAGTGCCAAAATCTAAAATCAAAGAAACCAAATCCTTCTAGTAACTCATGGTTTGCACCTGCAAACACAAATTTGTTGCTTTCAATAGGTAGCAAATTCATTATCACTATGGCGATCTTTTGTTTTCCACAATGAAATTTGAGTTTACCACAGCAATCTAGTGTTTGTTGTAGCAAGGTCTGATTTTACCACATCAATCTGATGTTCACCATAGTGAGTTCTAAATGACCACAGCAATTTTGCTTTTCCTCACTATGCAAAGTGAAAATTTCCCCATGATGCAAAAAGTGGGTTATTCCCTGTCCATTTTCCATTCTATGTGATTTTCCAAAACTTCACATTGCCTTGTCAGCCTCAAAATTTGCGAAAACAATACTCATCTTAATCATGCTTTTGCACATTATGATTGACTATGTAGTAATGAGGAAATGAAAAAGGGTAGAATAAGATCTGTTAATTTCTTAATGCTTGAAATACTCATTTTATTGGATAATGGATATCATAGCATTGGTTAATATTCACCTCTATCTATCTCTCTTTCTACACTTGTCTACCTTGTACAAGGGGACATTAGCTTTGATATTGATAGATAACAAATGTATGGTTCTATTCATTGAATTTCCATGTTGAAGTATTGAGTGGAAAATAGTTCATGGTAAAAGCCTTTTAACTTTTTATACATTGTTTATTCTTCTCTCACCTTATGCTTCTCTTGAAAGATTAACTTAGGAGAAACATTCACATATATTAAGTTGTTCCACGTAATAGTTGTGATTAAAGTAGCTGGTCTCATCAGGGCTGTGCCCTTCATCTTCCACTTAGGGTCTTTAGTTGAGCTTAATTGAGCTTGGTTACCCTAGAGGTAACGCTCTTATAGGCACCACTCTCATTGGCACCTTCTCTTTTTCTACCGTCCTTCCACAACATCGGGTGCACTGCATGGGGATGTGTGTGGCTCATCCTTCATGTTCATCCCATCGATCTTCCATCGTGATTGTTTGCTAACACATACCTTCCACACATTTTCAATACGAAGCAGCATCACATGTAGTGATGACATCTATTGTATGTAAGGCATTTCCAACTTGTGGCATGCACTGCTTAGCTTAAAATAAGCTGGGTTTACTCCGCTAGAATTCATGGACATTACGTTGCACCCATTGATATCCCAGATTTACCCTTCCTAATGATTGTGGTGCAACTCTATTACAATAGTAGCTAGTTGTTATTTACCTCATGGAAACCATTATATTTTCTGCTTGCTACAATTCATGGACATTACATTGCACCCATTTATATCCCAGATTTACCCTTCCTAATGATTGCGGTGCAACTCTATTACAATAGTACCTAATTGTTATTTACCTCATGGAAACGGTTATATTTTCTGCTTGCTACATTACTATGCAATTCCCTTTCATAGTTGTACAAAAGCAAACTCTATTGTCATGCTAAATTGAGGTACTTTGCTCTTTTTCCAATGTTTTTGATAGATTGTTTAGAATCCACAAAAGGTCATAGTACCAATGTTGCAAAACTCGCACTCGCCAAAAAATCGCCAAGGCCTGAAAAAAAATTCGGGAAAAACTCGGCCAGTTTTTGAAAAAACTCGGCAAAAAACTCGGGAACTTAAAAAACAGCTTAATTTTAATTAGAAATGCATTTTTTTTGCAAAATTCAATGAGAGGATGCATCCAATGAGTTTAGTAATGAGAACACAGAAGAAACTAGTTGAGTTTCGATATATATAAACGCAAGTGGGTACACAATCGCATTCTCATGCGGGATGTTGATGGCTAGAAGCAAAATAGTACTAAATAGTTTCTACAAAACTAGAAGTAAATACATCATCACAATTACATCTTCCTCTTCCCAGCTCTACTAACAAATACGA
>MU228225.1:292251-326212 GCA_018584345.1 Thuja plicata
ATCGTGCCTCCTCCAAAGTGACAAAAAAAGCTCTAGAAAACCCCAGAAAGAGAGGGCTTGATCCACAGCTCCAACCAAACTTGAACAAGCTGCAACAGCAAGGCTCTGATACCATGTAGAAACTGATGAAAGATCATATTCAACTCCAAAATCCAGCTGCATGCAAAAACCTGTCACAAGAAATGAAGCGAAAGAAGGAAAAAGGAAAACTCAGATTTTACTCAAAAGGTGAGAGCAAAAATATTATCTGAATTAATTAACATCAATTACAAAGTTCAACCTTAAAAAGGTGAACGAAACCCTAAAAGGGAAATACTAGGTTGCACATTATTAATTAAGAGTTAATTAATAATGCACCTAAGAGACGCTTAAGCAACTAGAGTAAAATGAAATAATACTCTAACACACATACCATCTCGGTCTTTAGTTGGTCAAAGGCAAGGACCATAATATTATTGACAAGAAACTCACATCACGAACTATTTTTAGGCACATATATCAAAAATCCAATGGTAGCCATGGAGTCATCTGCTTTATTATTTGTTCTTGGAATCTGTTGGAAGACAATCTCTTTGAAATGTTGTTTCAGATCTTCAACCATTCGGCAATAGGGGAGTAGCTTGTCATCCTTCGTTTGGTATTAATCATTAACTTGCTTGATAACCAATTGAGAGTCACAAGGACAAGTAGGTTAGAGATTTTCTATTAGACAGCTTGGCAAAGTCCTGTCACTAAGGCTTCGTATTCTGCAATATTATTTATGCATACAAATTTCAACTTTTAATATTTAGGGATGAGATCCTCTTGAGGTGTCATGAACAAAATGCCCACCCTCGACCCTTTTTGTGTATAGGATCCATCAAAGTATAGTTTCCATTGCATGTTTGAGGTGATAGTCATAATGGACTCGTCTGGAAAATCTGGAATTAAAAGATGGTCCCCTTGAACAGGAGCTTCTGTTAATTTATCTGCAATTACTTGTCCTTTAATAGATTTATGGTCCATATAGACAATGTCAAATTCACTGAGAATCATAACCCATTTAGCATTGTGTCCAGTAAGAGAAGCTTTAGACAACAAATATTTTAATGGATCAATCTTTGCAACTAGTTGTATCTTATGATTAAGCATGTAGTAGCGTAGCTTCTATGTATAAAAAACAATGGTCAAACAATCTTTTTAATAGCTGAGTAATTCAATTCATAGCCCTCTAGAGTTCTGATGTGATAGTAAATGACTCGCTCTTTCCATTGTCATCTAGTTGTGCCAAAAGAGCACCTAGTGCAACTTCAATAGCTGATATGTACACAATTAGAGGTCAGCCTCAAACAGGCGGGACCAACACTGGAGGATTAACTAGATAACCTTTCAGTCATTCAAATGCCTTCGACATAGGTAGTCCCACTAAAACTTGACATCTTTGCGTAGTAGGTGAGAAAAGGGATATACTTTATCAGCCAACTATGACATGAATCTCCTAATAGAATGAAGTTTTCCTTGTAGACTACGCAGTTGTTTTAATGTCCTGGGGTGGCATTTCTAAGATGGATTTTACTTTCTTTGGATTTACTTCTATGCCTCTGCGTGATACAATATAGCCTATAAATTTGTCAGATTGGATGTCGAAGACACATTTCTTGGGATTGAGCTGAAGCTTGTACTTCTCCAATCTTTCAAAGATTGTTGTGAGGATGGTAATGTGTGATTCTTGTGTCTTATAATTTTCCAGAAGGTCATCCACATAATCTTCCATAATAACATGTAGAGGGTCGTGAAAGATTGTGGTCATTGCTCGTTGATAAGTTTCTCCTGGATTTTTAAGGCTAAAGGGCATGACCTAATAACATAATGTACCCCAAGGAGTTGTGAATAATGTTTTGTGCTGGTCTTTTGGTGCTATTTTGATCTGACTATACCCAGAGAACCCATCCATGAGGGACAAAATTTCATGTCAAATAGTCAAATCCACTATGATAGCAATGTTTGGTAGCGAAAAATCATCCTTAGGACATGTGAAGTTCAAGTTTCTAAAGTCTGTACAAATGTGGATGCCCCCATAAGGCTTACCTACTGGTACAATATTAGAAACCCATTTAGGATAATCAATAGGTCTAATGATCTCTACATCAAGCATTTTTTGGTGTTCTGCTTTGACTAACAAGGCAACTTGTGGATGCATCTTACGTAATTTCTACTTAACATGTTTAACCTTTGGATCAACCACAAGGTGATGTACAGCTAATTCTGTATTTAGTCTAGGAATATCTTTATAGGTCCAAGAAAAATTGATTTGTGTTTTCTTGAGGAACTCAGTCATATCCTTTCTTTCTTGTTCATTGAGTGATGCTACAATATATGTGACCTTTGGATTTTCTTTTGTACCAAGATTGACTGTTATTGTATCTTCTATCAAGATGGAGGATTTTTGTGGCTGCAAAGACATGAATGGCAAGTCAACTTCTGCCTCCTCTAGCACCTCATAGAGGTTTTCATGAGAGGACATGTCCTTTATTTTATTTTTTTATTTATCCGAAGATTCCTACGAGAGGTTTTTACCAGGGGAAGTCTTATCATTATTTTTCATTTTTGTGACTAAGAGTGTTGACCTGGCTACTGAATTAGGCTTGCTAGTTATAGTGAATTTGATGCTTGTAGTCTTGGAGATTTTTAAGTCTAAAGAGTGCCAGTAATGCCTCATCCTAATCTCATATGTCCAAGGAGGGTAATGAATCTTGTTGATCCCAATCAAATAGCTTAGGGTTTTTAAGGGGAAGATTAGGGGAGGAAAGATTGGATTCTATGATGGTGGGGACACATGTATAGTCATCAAGGTCATCTTCAATTTATTGGAAAGGCACTTCAAAGAATTCTTCTTCAGTGCCTGAATCAAATCTAACTAAGCAATAGTCCTTAGTGAAGTTCATCTTAGTTTCTAAGGAGCCCAATCCTTTACTACGTGGATAGCCTTTTGCTTCAATGAGGGTCCTCCTTGTTTCATTTGCTCCAAGACCAGTACCATGATATCCCATGCTTTCAACAATTGGAGTGGCTTTTACATACTTGTATTTAGGGAAGGTTACTGGTTTCTTTTCTTCTTCTTTATAAATTCAATATAAGACATTAGATTCTATGTGTTCATCTGCTAAAGATCCCCAATGTTCAAAAGTAGTATTTTTGCATTTCATGGTGTCTTTCTCCTGAGGGAATTAATTGTGGATGTTTGTCGTAAGACTTTGGGAACAAGGGGAGTTGTCCAATGCACATAGCACTTTCAAACTTATATTCCCCCATGCCTTGATCTGTGAAGGTTATTTTATTTTATGACTCAGGAATCTTCTCTTCAATGGCTTTCTCCTTTCCTTTAGATTTGTCTGAGGGGATTTCAAATGTCTCTTCAGTAACTTCAAGCGAGGTGGGATTCTTCTTCTCAATAGGCCAACCATATTCATTCAAGGGACAATAATTTGATAGTTTACCCTCCAATATTTTGCAATATTGAAAGAGCTTTGGATCTCAGGGGTGGTTATTTCTCTGCCATGATGTGGAAACTTTAAATATTGATGATATGTAGAAGGTACACCTTTGATAATGTGTATCCATGGTTGTCCCAACAATATATTATATGGCAAGTCAAGGTCAAGAATATGACAAACAGTTTCAATTAGAGTCAGACCCACTTGTAGAGGGAGTGTTACCAAACATTTAATCTCCCTTTCCCTATCATCATATGATTTTATTGTGATTCTTTTATTTATATCAAGGAGGTCTTTAGAAAGACCAATGTTTCAAATCATTTTTAATGTACATAAATTAAGAGCAGATCCACCATCTATAAGGACTCGTTTGATCTTAGTGGAGTGAATTTTGGCTTCAATATGGAGTGATTTATTATGATGGAGATCTGGACCACCAGTTTTTTTTTTTCCAGTAAAGACCAAATGCTCTTGTGCAACTAAATTTCCAATCATGACTTGGAACTGGGAAGCTTAATATTTTTCAGGGACATGTGACTCATTAAGGGTATTTTCAAGAACTTGTTTATGGATGGGAGATGTGCAAATAAGATCAAAGATAGATATCTGTGCATGTGTCTTTCCTAATTGGGGCAACAAATCATAGCATAAAGAAAACCGAGTGTTTGTGGATGGTGCAACTGGTGGCTTTGCAGAGGTTGATGGATTGTTAGCAACTTGAACAATGACTCTTTCTCTTTGGGTGGTAGCATTGCAATTTGCGCCTCTGAGTGTTAGAGTGTTTACATGGTTTTTGGATTCTTCAATACATCCATAGAGTGCATCAAAAACAAAGATATGATTCTCATCTAGACGTCCACAAGTATGATCTTCGCTCGTGATGATGTTTGTGGAATAATCATATGGAATGATGTTGGATGTGTTGTTCTAAGTGTGCTTTGGAAAGGGTTCATGATAGACTTTTAGTTTTGCGTTTAATGATGACAAATTTTTTCCTTCAACCTCAAATTTTCCATCATCTATAAGGTCTTCGATAAAATGCCTCAATTTCATACATTTCTTGGTATTGTGTGCTTTTATGCAATGATATTCGCAATATTCATTATCTTTATACCAAGCGGGCTTGGGTTGATTTTCATCAAACGGTCGAGTATTAGGATATACCATCATCCCTTGACCCACTAATCATCGAAAGACCACATCAAGTGACTTTGCAAGAGAAGTGAATTGTCGACACTTTCTTGGACCAATTTTGTTGTTATTATTGTTGTTACTACTACCATTGTTGTTTTTATTAGGAAACATATAGGACTGATTGCAGGGTGGTCGTTGAGATTATTGTTGTTGTGATGAATTGCTCAAATTATTTTTGTTTTTGTTGTGATTATTGCGATTATTTTGATTTCCCTGATTAGATGCCTGGATGTTTAGGACATGCTTGGTAGTTGTCACTCCATCATTGATGACCCCTTTGTTTTTACTCTAGAATTTAGGTTTTTCATTGTTAGAAGAAGGGCTATATTGTTTAATGGGACCTTTTTCAAAATTCCATCCTTAATGTTCTTCCCTTTCTTAACAAGAGACTCAAAAGTATCAGGGGAAGCCATTTTCACTTGGAATGACATTTTGGGTACCAAGCTTCTAGTAAAGATATCAATTAGGTAATGATCGGGTATTTTCCAAGGCATTTGATCTACAATGTGTATCCATCTTTGTAGAAAGTTGGCAAAGGTTTCTCCATTCTTTTTCTCTGTGTCGCACAAATCACTCAATGATGTTTAATGTTCAATGTTGTAGGAATATTGTGCAACAAATTTCTCTACAAGGTTAGAGAAGGTAGATATGGATCCATGAGGGAGGGCCTATTGGAAAGTGATGCATTTTCGGAGTGTTATGGGACACTTGAGGGTTTTCATTTATGGCAACACATCTTGTATTATGATCGCTTGGAGTTGTTTACAGTTTTGGAGATGCAGATTGCAAAGTTACTAAGTACAGTAAACAGAAATACAGAGTATAACAATACATTTTTGGACAGTGAAGTTAGTATATGGTGAATGAAGACTTGCAAGCTTAGGCAAGGAAACTTTGGGGTATGTATGACCTTTAGTTAAGGTCGCTTGAGTTTTGGTGTTGATCGTAGTGAGTTACATATAGTTGAAGATATGAAAAGACAGAGTAACATAGATACAGGGCAGATGAGTAGTCATGATGATTTAGGGAGTATGACATGGAATCCAAATGTGATAAGTTGGATTGGGATTGTGGATAAACTATGATTCGGTAGTATAAGGTCGCTGAATTTGTATTTACTCTTTGCATAAGTATAAATTATGTTTTTTAATGTATTTGAGAGCCGACATGGTATGAATGATAGACAGATGGAATGAATGCATTGTGATGTCAGGCAGATGTTGATGCAAGCTACAAATGGAACTATCTAAGCATAATTTGATGCTTGTATTTTCAAAACTGAAATTGATTGTAACAAAACTATTTCTGATTGTAAGAGCAGTGTGCTCAATATACCTTTAACAGGTTTTTGTATTCCCCTAATAGGGAAATGTGCTAATGTAATATTCCGCTCCTAACAGGGCTGGGTCTCCTAATAGGGACACTATAATTTTAGTAAATATTTTTGGATACCATCCCCACCAAGGTTTTCCCTTGGCCAAGGTTTCCTCGACAATAATTCATGGTGTTATGAGTTATGTGTTGTGTTCTTATGTTCTTTTCATTTCAATAATTATATGGTTTAGTTGGAAATTATTAAGTTCATGTTTAAAGTCTTGTAATACTGATTCACCCCCCTCTCAGTATTACTTAATTTTAACAATTGGTATCAAATATTTTGGCCCTTGGAGAGAGATCAAGATGGATTCTGAAAGTTTGGAGGAAAACTTTGAAGTAGCACTTGAAGATCTTGACAAAGCTAAAGCAGAGAATGGTGGCTTGAAATTCAAATTGAGAAGAACAGAGGGATTCATTAAGAAACTAAAAGAACAACTTGAACTTTCTAGAAATCAGAGACAAGATCTTATGAGTAAGATAAAAGAGGATTTAGACAATGATACTTCATATCAGATAATGCAGCTTGAGAAAGAGAAATATACTTTGAAGCTTAATCATGAAACTACTTCACTACAGATGGATAAAGTGATTCAATAGGAAAAGGATGCTAAGAAAAAAATTGAAGAAACCTTAAAGGATGCTAATATTCAAATGGGACAAATGAAGATTGAACTTGATCACTACAAGAACAAGTATCTGGAATTAGAGAAATATAATCATATCATAAAAGAAGAACTTATTGAGGAAAATAATCATATTGAGAGACTTCACATGAGCAGTGACTTGATCAATGAACATAGAGACAAACATAAACCTAAAGGAGACATGACTGGTGTTGGATTCAATGAATTTGAATGTTCAAAGTATCAAGAAGAAAAATCTGATGCGAAGATTGATGGTCAAAGACCTACTCTTGAAGAACCTAAACAAAAGATCAGACCTTTCAGAGGTAGATCTTTTGGATGTAACAAGGTTGGACACGTGAAGAGAGATTGCAGAGGTAAAGCCCCTTTCAAAAAAATTATTGGTTATTGCTTTAATTGTTATACATGTGGGCACAAGAAAGCAGAATACAAGAAACCTGATCAATCAAGATTGAAACAAGATTACATTAGTGAAGAGACAACAACTAAGACCACATGTTACAAATGTAGTAACCTTGCGCACATCACAAGGTATTGTAAGTTGCAGGTTAATCAGAAAAAATCACTTCCTATATGCTACAAATGTAACAATCTAGGACATATAGCTAAGTTTTGAAGGTACAATGGAACTAACAACAGAAGAGTACCACCTCCTATAGTTATAAAGAAGAATATTGGTGACACCGGTAAGAGTCTTACAAAGTATAGGAGTGAATATGACAATTATTTCAGGAAAGTAGAAGATATCAACAATAATAATGATGCAAAGTTAAGGGTGGTGGACTTATAAATAACAAAGGATAGCTATAAAATAGAAAGAGTTACCATGGTTTCCCAGATCCTTGAAGGCTTCAAAGAACTTAAATGCACAAATACCCCTTCCAATGACTCAAGGTGGCTTGAAGGATATCTATGGATTGTATTTAAGGATATTTGAAAGGTTTTAATACTATTTGTGACAACCAAAGTAACCAACTCCTCAATCTTCTCTAAAACTACCAGAGCCCTAATTACCACTCTTGTAGCCCTGCAACGACTGAAAACACTTGATAACTCAAAAATTCTCCAAAGAATCCAAAGAAAAAATTACTATTTTAGATACCCTTTATTGAATAATTAAACATATCAAAGGATGGGATACTATTGTTTTGGACCAACACACTGATCTATGACTGCACTCTTGCACAAATACATAAATAGTGATTATTTAACAAAGCAACTACTAACTCCTTGTATCCCCAAGACCCCAAATTTTGGGAAGTGGCTTAATATGTCCCAAAAACTCTAAATCCAAAAGGAATTTGACTCAGACTTAGTATAACCCAAAAATGCCCAAATTCACCTCTTCAAGCCCTTACAACTAGAGCGCTCACAATGTCTTATCTCCCAAGATATATACACTTAAAAAAAAACTTGAGTCAGTAATAAAATGGAATTTTAAGATGACCCACAAAACCCAAATCACTCCTTAACTACGACAGACATAATTTTTCAATACATTTGCACCCATTTTATATGGTTTCCTTCAATCAAAACATTGGTGATCACCCTTTCTCCCTGTTATCTTATCATAAAACTATTAGATTCATAAAATACATGTTAGGTAAATTCATTCCATGAAGGTTAGGCCTTTAATTTCATGGAATGACATGCATATTAGCCAAACTCCAATCAAAATAATGAGCTTCTAGCTCTCAAATCGTGACAGTGTTAAAACAGAGCACTAAATTGATTTCAAAACAATGCAAAGAACATTCAAATGACTTAAAATTGATAAAGGAAAAATCTCATGACATTGAAAAATTAATCACACTTTTTCCTCAATCACCAAGCATTGAAAGCATAACACAATCTTTGCGAAACTCTGAGTTTTTCTCTATTCTCTGTTATAGTTCGTACAAATCAACTCTCTCTCTCTCTCTCTCTCTCTCTCTCTCTCTCTCTCTCTCTCTCTCTCTCCAAAATAGACTCTCAAATCTTTTAATAACTTGTTTCTCTTCCACTCCAACCTCTTCTTGGAATTTACATTTGAAAATGAATACCAAAAGACATTCTTGCATGGAGTTCCCACTAAAGGACAAAATGACTACTACACTTTGAAAATAAGAATCTTTCAACTTTGCAAACAATGTAAAAACAAATTAAAACTTGAAACTACGAAAGCCTAATGTCTTCCAACATATTTTAGACTTATTCTAAAAACATATAACTCTAAAACAACTCCTAAACATTCCTTTGACCCCCTTGGACTCTATTTGTCCACTTACAAAGCATAGTAGTCCTTTAAGGAAAATTTCATTCATATATTATTAAAATCCATTATAGGCTTTAGGATTTCATAGTTGATCCTCTTTGATGTGACAATCTCTCATTCAATCACTGGTGTCTTTATGAGATTCTTGTCTTCATTGAATAACTTTAGTGTCTTCATGGATTGTCTTAGGTTCCCTGCACCATACTCCCCTCCACTCAAAGAACTCTTGTCCCAAGAGTTTTCCTTCTTGTTCCCCTTGCGTGTCTTTGCAAATTTCTGATACTTAGGGATGAGATACTCCCCTAGAGTGACCTGATTTTTCCTCCAAAACTCTGCATTCATACACAAAAGGTTAGATAAAAACTCCTTGCCTTGTGACTATCTTCCTTCATGACAATATGATTTTTTATTGAATGTCTACATTGCAGACCCTTTGATAGACTTCATGGGTCTTTGGCTAGCCATCTCTGTACTTTCATCTGCCTTCCCTCAAATAGGACACTTCATGGTCCCAATCATGACAAAGTTATGGTCCATTAGTCCCTTCTTCTTAGGAATGTCCTATCCTTCTTCAAACTGCACCTTCTCTTCTCCAATCAACCTAGTATTACACTGTAAACTATTATGTCCATCCACTGAGATTTCATTGCCAAAACACATGATTATGGATTTAAACGAATCCTTTAATAAAGGATACAACTTATATTTCATACCACCATGGTGAATTACATATGTATTAGTGTAACCATCATGTATGACCTTGCTAGACCATTTCCAAGATCTTCCTAAAATCAAATGCCCACAACTCATGTTCATGACATCACATAGTATCCTATCACTGTACTTTCCAATTCAAAATTCCACCATAGCCTAATCCTTAATAAGCATATTTTGTTTTACATTCACCCAAGCTGCATAGTAAGGCCTAGGGTGTAAAAAAAAATTCTAATTCAACTTCCTAACAACCTCATAAGACACTACATTATGGCTTGACCATGAATCAATAATAAGTTTGCATACTTTACCTTGGATCAAACAATTAGATCTGAAAATACTTGTCTCTTGCATTGGTTGTTATCTTCCCATCCATAAACATTCTCCATCTTCTAGTTGCACTAAGATAGGCTCTTTGTATTCCTCCTTTCTTGTCTCTTATTCTACCAAGTTTACCCTCTTGTCTCTACCCTTTTCCTTATTCCACTTAGGACATCTAAAGGACTGATGACCTATTTCATTGCATGTAAAAAATATCCATGTGAACACTCCATTGTTCCTTCCTCCACTTCTTCCTCCTCTATACCCTCCTCTTGTCTCTGATGTGTATGGCTTGTCTTTGTCTTTATCACTATTATTCTGAAAATCAGTGGTACCTCTACCACCTCTTCCTCTCATAAATGACCCTCCTCTTGTACTTCCTTGTCTCTCTTGCCTTCTCTTTATCTTCTCCTTAGACTTGATGGATAGCTTGTAGCATTCCTAAACTGTCGTTGGGGTAACAAAACTAAGTTCATCTTTAATGTTGAACCTTAGCCCCCCATTTACCTTGCTATCTTCTCTTCAACATCTTCCTCATGAGTAACCATTATATCCAGCTTATGAAACTCTTCATTGTACCTTTGTACATCCACGTTTTTTTTCTTAAGACCCTACAACTTCTTGTATAGATACACCCTATAATCATCTGGCAAAAAAATTTCCTTCATCTTATCCATCACAGTGTACCAAGATGTAATCTTGGGCTTCCCATTCTTCCATCTCTCATCTTGAACAAAATCCCACCATAGTAAAGCATGTCCTTTCAACTTTGACTTTGCAACCTTCAACTTCTGACACTCTTAAACATCCTCACATTCAAATAAATTCTCAATGGCACTAAACCAATCTATCAACTCCTCATCATCCATCTTTCCTCCACACATAGGAAAATCTACTCTTGCCCTTGTATCTCCACTTTTTATGGATTTTACAAACTTAACCATCTTTAGATCTTCAGGATCTAATTTCTCTTCCTCTTGGATTAATTCTTCTACATTTTCATTAATATTGGTTTCCTCATCTTATCTGATACATTTATCCTTCTTCTCTAGTGCTAAGATCCTCTCCATCATAGTTTTCATCATTTTATCCTTCTCATTGTTCTCCTTCTCCCTTTGTTCAAATGTTGCTTTCAACTTCCTATTATCTTCCAACTGCTCTGTGACTATCTTTGCCAACTCTGTGTTTGTCATCCTTGTTGGTAACTCTTCTTCTCCTTCAGACATGGTTCCTGATCTCCTTGACAAGTTGGATCAAATCAAGTGCTTCTCCTCAAAGGATACTTCAAATCTAAGGGATAACTAAGGATACAAATCAAAAAGGTTCTCAAGATCACTCTTACAATCTTTCCACAAGACCCTACCTAAGCTCTGATACCACTTGATGCAGAGGTAAGGGTGGTGGACTTATAAATAACAAAGGATAGCTATAAACTAGAAAGAGTTACTATGGTTTCCCAAATCCTTGAAGGCTTCAAAGAATTCAAATGCACAAATACCCCTTAAAATGACTCAAGGCGGCTTGAAGGATATCTATGGATTGTATTTAAAGAAATTTGAAAGGTTTTAATACTATTTGTGACAACCAAAGTTCCCAACTCCTCAATCTTCTCTAAAACTACCAGAGGCCTAATTGCCACTCGTGTAGCCCTGCAACGACTGAAAACACTTGATAACTCAAAAATTCTCCAAAGCATCCAAAGAAAAAATTACAATTTTAGATACCCTTTATTGAATACTTCAACATATCAAAGGATGAGATACTTCTATATCTTATGATCGCCAGATTGTTATTCGACTGGATTATGTGAAGAAATGAGTTTATTGGCAACTATGTCATTTCTTCACTCAGTGAAGTATAAGGTTAATTGAAAGAACATAATTGAACATCATTTGAAGAGCAGATCCTGAGGAGAACAGATTCTAGAGAAGAAGAAGAATTGAAGCAAGTGTGTTGAAGAATTTGATCAAAGTAGGAATTCCCATTTCAGCAAATAAAGAGGTATTTAGATCGATTTTGAAGCTTTGAAAATGGATACTCCGATGATTTTCGATGTTGCAGAGAGACCTAGATACAAGTTTAAGAAACATCATTTTAAATCTACTGAGGATGATCCTAAAGGCGTGTTTTCACAAACACCCTACGATGTTCTTCATGTCAAAGATATTAGGTCTTACATACATTGTAAGTATGAATCTTTGGGAGATGATGAGATTGCTAGGGAGATGGAAAAAATGATAGGAGATGATGGAAAGATGAAGGATGAGTCCGCACACCTTAATAATCTAAGTATCATGAATGTAACCGAACTCTACAAGTTTGACAAAGAAGAATGGATAAATATTATTTTGAGAAGAGTGCACAACCAATTTATGTGGCTTGGAGAGAAGCTTGTGAAGATCTGTAGTGACCTAATTCATGATATAACAAGTTTGGAAAACTCTGGTATAGTATCTGTTGCTGAGAAGAACACTAAGAAGATGGTAGAAAACCTAACACATTCGTAGTGGGACAGAAGAGTGATGAGGATGTTAGATTGATTACTATGATTTTAGGTTATAAACTCCATTATAGCAGCCGACTCAATCAGTATCGACATGAGTAATCTTAATGGATTATAAAATGGTTAAGGAAAACATCAAGTATAACCTTTGCAAAGTACAAACACAATGATTCTTGGAAAAGGTAAGGCAGATTAAGAAAGATAAGTCAAAGGGATTCATATTTGGATCTTTGTTGATACACATGTACATTCACATTGTTCAAAAATTTCCTGGTATGCACCCTAGAGCATGGAAATATAGTGTACCAACTGGTATTCAGATTTCTCAGAGCCATAGGAGACATAAAAACACATGGGTAGATGGTGAATTGTTTGGTATGATCAAAATATTATAGAGAGAGATGAAGGCAAGGGAGAGAATTCATGAGGCAGTAGTAGAGAAATACAAGGACTCAATCTGTTTCATGGTTGAAACTGATTGTGTGTGATTTGAGGCAGTTCTACCTAGAAAGAAGTGGTGTTATCCACTGGTTTATGAGGTTAGTTCTAAAGTTTTGATTATGCAAGTGGAACATACTCTATCTTCAGAAGTTGATTCATCAAAGGAGAGATGGGGTACTTATGAGGAAAAGTCTGCAAAGATTAGGGAGGAACAGACTAGAGCATCAAGGAAAAGGAAAACAAAGAATGTAGTTGATGACTTAGTATCCAAGGCAGGTATATCAAAGGAAGAAATGAAAGAAGTTAGGAAGAAGATGACAAAGAGAGCTTCTGGGTTGGCAAGCATTGCTATTGCAACCTTTCCACCTCCAGAAGATGCAAAGACAATCAATCCAATTTCTACTGTAATTGATGTATCTACACCTTCACCACCACATTATACATCGTAGGAAGAGACAAAAAAGAAATAGCCTAGAAGAAACACAAGGTCCACTAAACTGGACTCACCTCCTAAGAAACAGAGGACAGAAGGAGAAGAGAAGAAAGTTGAAGAAAAGGCCACTAATGTGAGACAACTTTGGAAGCCAGACATGAAAATGCTAGAGAAGAGGGTAATTGAGAAAGGGAAGCTTGTATCATTGGAAAAATACTATGACAGGTATGAAGCATTTGACAAACTTCTGATTGAAGATATATTAATTAATCATTTTCTTGTTTTTAAGAGGAATTTGCTAGAAATTGAAGGTAGTATACCTGAGGAGTTATATGAGAAATTGGAGATAAGGAAGCAATTAGCATAGAAAGAAGATGAAGTGATTAGAGAAAAAACAATTGAGGATATGTTACATGTTGTATCTGTTAAGGAGATGGAGAGAATATTGAGTGAACTTAAACCCTTACTGAGAACCAAGACAAGATTAGTAAAGATAATGGGAAGGAGATATGATGAAGTAATTGAGGAGACACATAAAGTTGTAGAAAAGGTCTTGATGGGAACTAAAACTGAGAACAACTCACCACCTAAGGCTCCTAAGCCCAAATCTATTGAGAAAGGTGAATCATAAAGGAAGGCTAAAATAAACCTTCATAAATCGATTAGCAAAGATACTAGTCAGCATGTGAGCACTATGAAGAAACTAGATTTCTATGTTTCTAGTGTATTTGTGTCATTGGGCACTTTGCAGGATGTGAATGATCCTTTTGTGCAGCTTACAAACATTGAATGAAACAATCACAAGGATATGACAGAGAAAGAAAATTAGAAAGAAAACATTGATGAAATAGTGGAAGACACAGTGAATAAGGTTGAAGTGAAATGGGAAACTTTTGCATCTGATTCTTCACCTTTATTTTTGGAAAGTGGAGACAAGACTTTGAGAACAAACATTGAGAACATGGATGTAGATGAGCTGATGAAGTTATCCTACATCACATTTGCTAAGGCTAAAGAAAGATCTGAGCAGAAAGGAGAGAAGAAGACTAAGGTAATGACAAGAGCATTTGACACTCTTAACAAACTACTTCCAGCACCTATTGTTTTTCAAGGAAAAGACGATGCAGAGAACTTGAACAAGGCACTAGATGACTTTGACAGTCACTATGAGTCATTAGAGAAGATCGTTGAAGAGAAGGCTAAGAAGAAATATCTCACAAAGAAACTGGAAGAAGTGTGCAAGTCTATTTCATGGGACTTGGGTATACTAAACAAGACTACACCTGAGGCTAAAAGTTGTGTCGCACATGGAAGGATTTTATACAATTACTGCATAAATCCTGTCAGACATATCAAGAACATTGAGGACACAGTAGCAAAGGATAGAACTACTTTTGGAAAAGTTGATGGATAGTTGTGAGATCTCCTCACAATCTGTATTGGAGATAGACAGAGAGGAGTCCAAGATTTTGGACAAACTGAGTGTACTTGATACTGAAAGAGGGAGAGTTATGACAATTTTTGGTATGTTGAAGAGTCTAATCACTCCCAAGCTATCAATTCATGAGGTCCATATCTCTGACATGGAGAAGATAGTGTAGGCCCTTACAACACATATGCCTATTGAGCTAAAGGTAGGAGAGAGTTCTTCATTTTCATTGAATGGGCTAATTCATGTAAGTCAGATACTAGTGAAGACCTGGATAGAGGAAGTGAAGATCTTGGAAAACTCTTTCTAAGATGTACTAAAGATCATCTAAATTTTCTTGTAAGCAGTGGTACAATTTTGGTGTATTCTACATTTTTGTATACCTTTACCATTTATGTAAAAGGGGAGAATAGAAGAGATGAAAAATGTATATAAATTGTATAGAGTAAAGGAGATATGTAAAAGATATACACATACATCTTTTTGATATTGACACTAAGTCATTTTTCACTAAGTGTTGCCATCAATGCCAAAGGGAGATATTGTTGACAAGTGATGCATTTTTGGAGTGTTATAGGACACTTGACGGTTTTGATTTATGGCAACACATCTAGTATTATGATTTCTTGGATTTGTTTACAGTTTTGGAGATGCAGATTGCAAAATGACTAAGTACAATAAACAGAAATACAGAGTATAACAGTATAGTTTTGGACAGGGAAGTTAGTATATGGCGAATGAAGACTTTTGAGCTTAGGAAAGGACATTTTGGGGTATGTATGACCTTAATTTAAGGTCACTTGAGTTTTGGTTTTGATCACAGTGAGTTACAAATAGTTGAAGATATGCGAAGATAGAGTAATAGAGATACATGGCAGATGAACAGTCGCGATGATTAAGGGAGTATGACATGGAATCCAAACGTGCTAAGTTGGATTGCGATTGTGGATAACCTATTCTTTGGTAGTATAAGTTCAATGACTCTATATTTACTCTTTCCATAAGTATTATTTCTATTTTTTAATGTATTTGAGAGCTGATTGGATGATGTAATCTCACACACACACACACACATATATATATGAAGAGCTTTTTGTAAAGTGAAGTGTGGACATGGTATGAATGATAGACAAATGGAATGGATGCATTGTGATGTCAGTAAGATGTTGATGCAAGCTACAACTGGAACTATCTAAGCATAAGTTGATGCTTGTATTTTTCACTACTGAGATTTATTGTAACAAAACTATTTATGAATGTAAGAGCAGTGTGGTCAGTATACCTTTAACAGGGTTTTGTATTCCCCTAGCAGAGAAATGTGCTAATGTAATATTCAGATCTTAACAAGGCTAAGTCTCCTAACAGGGACACTATACTTTTAGTACATATTTTTGGGTACCATCCCCACCGAAGTTTTCCCTTGGCCAGGGTTTCCTCGAAAACCATTCATTATGTTATGAGTTATGTGTTTTGTGCTTATGGTCTTTTCACTTTAGTAATTATATGATTTAGTTGGAAATTATTGAGTTCATGTTTAAAATGTTTTAATATTGATTCACCCCCCTCTTAGTATTACTTAATCTTAACAGGGCCATGGACCATTCCAGAGCAAGGCTGACAAGACTCCTAGTGAAGAGTCTCTTTAGGTAATTCTTGTTGTAGGCAACCTCTTGGCATGCAATATAAAATTCTTTGAGATGTTTGAGAAGACATGTCTCCCCTTTGTGTATGCATGAATTTGGGGCAGTATAATAATGATAGCAAAATTTAGGATCCTTTGTGAAGGAAATGAGCTTCTCTTTTATAGAAAATCTCTCCCAAATCGACGGTAGAGATCAAAAGAAAAAAGTGGCTCAGATTCGATTTGAGGAAGCACAATCCATGTGCAAGCAATTTGATTGGTCGAAAGAGTCAGTTAACTGAACTGACTGATCAATTATTTTGGAAAGTTCTAAAATTAGTTTTTAGTTAACTGAAATATTTCCAAAATGATAAATAATGGAGAATTAGTTAACTGAGTGGAACTGGATTGTTTCCAATTTGATAATCAGTTAACTGAGCAGAACTAGATTGTTTCCAATTTGATAATCAGTTAACTAGGTGGAACTTGATTGTTTCCAATTTGATAACCAGTTAACTGGATTTGATGATGTCATATGCATTTTTAATAATTTAAATGATTTTGAATGTATATTTGTTTTTATTAATTAACTTAATTCTCTTTTTTATTTAATTGACAAATTTATAATTTTATTTAATTAATATATTAGAATATCATTTAAATAATTAACATAAGGTTTATTTGCCAATGTATTTTGATTTTAGGAATTAATTAATTAATCAAGTATGATGATTATTAGGACCTAGGATTCATGTCAGATCAATTTGAATTTGATAGATTGAGGAATTGTCTGTTTGATTTAGGACTTAGGGTTTATCAAGATTAGGGTTTCTTGATTAAATATTGAGATTGGGGGTCTAGGGTTTAGATGACCATTTTTATGTGATTACAGTGATTACCTTAGATAAATTAGTTATAATGACTAAAGGGTTAATTGTGATACCCACCCTGATGATACTACTTGTTATACTTGAGACTAAACATGATTGTGATATTTTAGCACTTGTGGATTGTCAGCTTCCTCCTTACTAGACTTAGGATATGAGACGTTAATAGATTATGCCTTTCCTTTGAATAATATGTTCATGATCATTATATTTTATGTTTACTTATACATTATCATGGTTGTCTCTTTGGTTGATTATGAGATTCTTCTTACTGAGTATTGATTTATAAATATTGCTTATATCTTTGATTATGCTTACATGTCTATTCTTCATTATCACTGATGATGATTTACCCTCTTTTGGTGAATTTACATGGTCATGATTATCTACGTGCTAACAATACTAACAAATCATGTTTTAGTATGAATCTTTTTTGATGTGCTTATAGGATGAGGGGAGGCAATCATGGTCACTTCTACGAGAGATCTACATGATTTTGCACTCCCCCTCCTTGTCTGCTACTCTCTCTCTCTCTCTCTCTCTCTCTCTCTATATATATATATATATATATATATGGGTGCACACATATATGTATATGTATATATATAAGTTATATGTGATTATATTTGTAGGATTATGAATATTGTTTATAGTGTATATTTTGGGACTAAGGTAAGTATAGTATTGTTAATAATTAAATATTACTTGATGCGATGTTTAATATTATTAATTACTAATTATTAATAATATGGATAGGTTAAATATTACTTATATCTTATATGCCACATACTATGATAACAATAAATATGCGTATTAATGATTATAAAGTATTCATTATAGTTATATTTATGTACTATATAGTTGCGAGAGTATAATTATATTGAGTTATTTAATTATGCCTTTTAGTTAAGAGTTAGTTGGGGATTGGTTACCTTTGGGAAATATAATTATATGGATTCTCTTTTAATTTTGAGGGGGAGAGGGGATGAAACCTTAAGGAGAGCTTTGTTGTACTTTTCATGGAGGTTTTGAAGAAAAACTTATGATAGGTGAGGGAGATTTTGTGAGCACAATTTTTAATGATTCATAAGTTTCCTTGATTTTGGGGAGAGAGGTATATTTGAGAGTTCCAAGGGTTGAGAGAGGGATTTTTAACTGTATAATTAGTTCTTCTTCTTCCATGGAGATTTCTTAAAGTGGAGAGGGTTTGAATGATGCATCTCAAGTTTGGATTTGTCTTCCTCTTTTGTCTCCTTCCTCCTTCTTTGGTTGAATCTTTGTAGGAACTTGAGGTATGGATTGAATTTCATGGTTGAATTGTTTATCTAATAAAATATGGATCTATTTATATATTGAAAATTGGATTGCAAATCCCACTAGAGACATGCTAGGTGCAAAAGAGGATAGAATTCCTCTTGATCTTAGAAGGTTAATTAGACCATTGCATGCTAATAGTCAGGAGTCTAAGGAATAATTGGGGGGATGATTTTCTCTTTGAAAACTTTAAAATTATTAGATTTTTTGGTTATACTCATCCACCTCATATTTTTCCAAAATATGTCCCTCTCAGGGTGGGAATTATTGAATTCATTTGGCAGCTAAGATTAGTTGACAAAGAGTACTTAGGTCCTAAGAAGAAGAGGGGTGCCTTATTACCTATTTTATGAGTAGTATGTTATTTTACCATAGGGAAATGGGCCTTGGATCCCATGAATGATTTTTTGAGATACTACAGATTGTACATTGCAAAGATGAGAGTATGTGATCTTGGGGGATTTATGAGACATACTTTGAAGGAGATAAAAAATGTTTTTTTGCCAATTCATGAGGCATTACCTAAGGAAGACATCATCAAAAATATAGTTTTGTTACTGATGAGCTAATTGAGAAGATGAGAAGGTGGAACAACATTCAGAGAGTTGAGAGGGAATTCAAAGAAGTGGACCCTTATTTCCTTAGTTTCTGCAATGAGATAGGATATAGGGACACACTAAAGACATTACTTGAAAAGTATGATGAGATCGTGGAGAACATGCCTAATGTGCTTGTTGGAGTAGAGGATAGAGTTAACCCTAAAGATGTGGAATCATCACATCAAGATGTGCCTTTCAAAAATGAGTATTTTGTGGAAGTAGAAGAAGGTGACTGAGTCCTCACAAAGGCCAACAGTAAAAAGATAGAAGATTGAACATATTGCCAGAGTGATGAAGGATACTTCCAAGGAAGTAATCACTGAGAAAGGGCCATACTTTCATGAAATTAGACAAACAACGAGGGATGCAAAAAATCCACTAGAAGGTGAGGGAACTAGAGAATAGAACTTAGCACTGGTTGCTTAGACATATGGCATAATGTTTCTTTCAAACTTGTTCTTGAAGGATGATTATTTCATCCAAATCGATGAAGTTAAAAGATTTCTGTTCAAGATTAAGGAAAATGAGTTGAAGATTAACTTTGGAATAGAAGATGACACTAAAGAGAATAAAGAAATTTTAGTGCTAGCATTACAAATGTATGATCTAGATAGTCATGCACTCACTGTGGAACAAGAAAGAGACGTGGTATGCTTCTAATGCCTGGGTGAGACATGCAATATTCTTTTCTCATTGATGAAATAAGAAGACAACCTGATCCAATCTTCAAGTCTGAAGTTAAGGTGGGTGATTTTATTAGAGGATCTAGATTTGACCCAAGGAGAAAAACATTGGCTCTTTGGTCACTTTCCCCTGCCACACAAAAGCCAAGCCTTGTTGACATACAAGATCAAAGACAGGGTGATAAGCTCATCTTGAACATTGAAAATGTGAAAAATATAAATATTTTTGATCTCTTAACCCATGTGTCTTTCATGAACAGAGATAAAGCTAAAGGTCTGGAGAAAAGAGCTGCAAAAACATACAATAGCTTGATCATAGTTTCCAAGGAGTATGAGGGGAAACTTATGCTAAATGCTAAGCTAGAAGAAAAGATTGTTGATTTGACTGAGAAGTTAGCTAATATGCCTACTACAGGTAAAATTGTGGACGCCTTAGTGGAGACTAGTGGTGAGTTTGTTCCCTCTTATTCAAATGTTGGCGTCTATGTTCCTAAGGTAAACAATGATAAGATGAATGAATATGTTGATAGAATAGAGAAGTTAGAAGAAGAAAATAATACTTTTGGAGTCAAAGTATTATTAGAGATTCTATAGCATAGGATTGAAATTCTGAAGAACAAGTTGAATGTTGTTCATAGTTACCAAGTCGTCTTGAGAGTTGCTGAAGAAGAGTGCACAAAAGCAATAGTTTTCCTGAACCCCTGTTTTCACCCTATGGTGAGGAAGGAACTTATCAATGGAGAAACTGGCAGCTATTATGATCTATAGGGCTGACTTACCTAATAAAATTGTAGGTACAAAGGACATGGTTAACACTATTAATATAATAATTGTATTTTTTAAGGGTAAAGATTAGATAATTAAGTGTAAGCTATAGTTATTTGTGGATGCATATAATGCTTATTTTCCCAACATTTATAATGAGCAAAATTTGAAGGACATTCACACATGGGCATAAGAGCTTGATTTAATAGCTAATAATGTTGAAACTCAGTTACATCTAACAAAAGATATTGATACATCTGGTTTCAACGATGTGTTAGATAATTTGTTCAGAGATGAGGTGGACCTGGTTAAATTCATTGCAGATGCATGGGCTATAATCGATGCTCGTTGGGATGAAGTAGTTCAACAGCTAGAGAGTGTGAGAAATTTTGGTTGGCCGACAGATAGAGAGTTTTCCAGATGGGAGATGGAATTGAATAAGGTCAAATCCATTTGAATGGTTATTTTACATATATAAAAAAAATTTGTGGTTGGTTACTGACATGACACTTGAGCTTGTTTATAGGGAGAACAATTATACATAGATACCTTGAATATGCCTTCAACAGTTGTGGGTATCGTACATAATCCAAATAAATTGTATCTGATTAGTTCCAGACAAAAGAGCAAGATGTCATTTTGCTGATGCCAACTCCCCTGTTGTAAAATTTGAAGATTTGAAGTAGGTTTCCTGGGGTTTTTGGTTATTTTCAAGCAATATGTATTTTTTCCCTAAGAGATCTATAGCTTGTTGCAATCCTTATTCTATGAAAGGATTTCCAAGATCATTTACAAAAGGCTGGGAAACTTTGTCTTAAATTCAATAGAGTTATTACAACCTCAGTCAGGTTTATCAAATGTAATGAATATTGCATACTTGTATACAAAGAAATTAGAGGTTTTAGTATTGAAGCCTTATTCATGTTGAGTATTATTTTACTGAGCAATTCAATGTATGAATACAATGATTCTAAAGCTAAAGAAATATAATGCAGATTTGGTGCTCTCCTCTGTGTTGGTTTTATGAGTTGTGAATTAAATAATTTAAAGTTCTTATTTAGTTCACTGCATATTGTTTATATGTGTATGTTTTAATTCTAAGCTTTGATCAATGATCAATTAAAATTCTAAAAATTAATTCATGAGTTCATAGGGTTGGCACAAGGACCGTTATAAGAAGTCTAAATTTGGATTGCATGAACAGATGTTATTGTAAGGCAATAATAATCTAAGTCCTGAATGAGTCACAGTTTTATGTCATTCATAGAGGAGTTTGCAAACTAAGAGTATTTCCCAATGGATAAGGAACTGATCTAATTATGGTAAATTGTTATCTTATCGGTTCAGGGTGTCTGGGTACTCCATTTTTTTTAAAAAATCTTTTTATTTTACAATTTATTTGTGGTATTTGTATCTAATGTTCCATAACAATTTAGAATTAATAAGTTATTATCCATTACTTAGTTTTTTTGTTACTGTTGATCCTTATATGATATTCTTGCTTGTATTAACGAAAATCATAGGTTTAGTGTGTATTCGAGGGCATTAAAGGTCTACCCGCCTTGCTTTTGTAGAACCTAAAGCGTAGATGGAATAAGTAGCCCTGTCATTTGGTCCAGTCTTCTTAGGAAGTTTAATAATTGGAGTTCCAACTTATCTATAGCATTTGTCAAAGAGTGTACTAGTAGCTTTGGATAGTGTAAAACCTTTTTGGGAACCAACACTTACTATGTTTCCTTATGGTTTGATAAATTTGAGAGTCTTACCTTGCTTGGTACTTGTAATACATTGTGATTTGTGCCTTTTGTATAACAAGATGAGCCTAGTGTTTGGGTAGTGGAGTGGAGTGGCTCCTTACATGGATCCCAACCTGTGAGTGGTTGGTACATGTCAGGTGAAGAAGTTCTTAATTAAGTGATAAATTAATAAATAAACTTGGGTAAAAACACATTAATAAGAGTAAATGACTACCCGACCACCCAGTGGTGTTGATCAAAGGTAAGTCAATGTCTAGCCACCTGTAAGTGTTGCTAAAATTTGTAGTGTCTGGCCACCTTGAGTGTTGATTGAAGACATATTATATGGTCACTTGAGGGTGTTGATCAAAGATACATACCAAGTTTGGCCATCTGCGGATGTTGATCAAAGACTCGATGCTACTTGGGCTATTGCGAGCCAAGTAATGATACTCCACCTTGAGTCCCTGCACTATAGCCTAATAGCTCTGAGTAGTACCTGAGTATGCTATGAGTATGTGGTTTCTTGGTTGTACTTGGATATTGGCCCATATGTTGAGTGTTCTCCATGTGTACTTGTATTCCTCATCTTTGTGTATCTACATGTTGAGTGTTCTCCATTTATGATTTCATTTTGTACTTGTGTATTACATTGGACCTTTGTGTCATCCTTGAGTTTATGCATTTTATTGGCATGTGTGATAGTCATTCCTTTCTTGCATGTATTATTTGTGGTTTTTTATGCAGTCAAGGATGGAGGATCCAATAAAGGATTGTCCAAACTTGCAGCCAACAATAACAACATCGAAAACAACAGATAACACAGGAATAAGAACCAATATATGATGTATATTTCCATCAAACATAAATTAAATCCAATATTCCAGGATATAAGGCCTTCCTAGTTACGACCAATTACAAATAAATAAATCTAAGATCTATCATGGATCTTCTACAAGCATCAGGCCATATACCTTTTTCCAAGACATACAACTCATTACCCAACTTCTCAGATCTAACACTCAGATCTAATCTAAATCTGATACCCTAATCTACAAACAAAATAAAACTTAAATACAAGAGGCAACCAACATGTCAGCCTATAAGATCCACAATTATCTAGCATTGGAGAAACCCATGAACCATATTTAGAGAGATCCATCATTAATGCTAAAAAAAAAATTAAATGCACAAGTCGGCCAACAATTTGGCCTGCAAATCAATAAAATAAAACCCAATCAGTGAAAGACCACCGAGAAACATAGACCAATCAGAAAGCATAACTATGCCAACAACAACTACTCGGGGAAATAATCAAGCAGAAAGCACAAATCACTGATCCACCAACAGTAACCGAGTCACCAGTAGTGGCTAAGTACCAAGAAACACCACCAAGAAGAACACCATTGAGTCAAAAAACCACTGATCAACATGAAACTGAGTAACCAAGTACTCAACTGAGGACTCCTCTAATCTACCTAACTCCAAAAACAAATATATTTTTGTTTGATACAGGATTGCTAAGAATCCTAGGATGCTCCTGCATTAGACACCCTAGGTAAAGAAGATGTTCCCATAAAGGAAATCATGAACATCTTAAGGTAATTATAACAGGTATTCCATACTTGTTCTTAATCCATATCTCCTCTTTTTCTTCACCCCATGTTGTCTTCACTCTTTCCATCATCCCATTCGACAAGTTCATTAGCCCTACACTTTTCTCAGATCTCATCTCTGCAATCGACAGTAACTGACTTTGACCATCCTCTGTCTTCTTTTTCTCCCTTAATGCACTTTTGATGCCATTAGAATTTAGGTGAACCACATACTCACACGACTTACTAATAAACTTGGTATCATCTACATCTCTGTGTGTCACAAGTGCCAACATCTGCTGCACCACCTTAGTCAGAAATTCTATTTTTTTCTTAATCTCTGCAAGTTCCTCAGATATGTCATTCTCCTTAACTCTTCTCTTCATACCCTCCTTCCTTTCACTCATAGGAATAGGTTCATCAACTTTTCCAATGTCACTCAAAATCTATCTAATGACTCCACATCTTTTAACTCCTTCTTCCTGCAAAGGTACCAATTTATGCTCAGAACCTCCCTTCCTAACCACATAGGTATTAGCATGACCATCAAACATAATATGTCTATCATATTGCCAAGGTCTATCGAGAAAAAGGTGACAAGCATCTATAGGCAACACAACACATAATATCTCATCATGATAACACCCAATCTTAAAATTAACAAGTCATTGCTCCTCAATCCTAACCTTAGACACATCTTGTATCCAACTAATCTGATAAGGATTAGGATGTTTTCTCCTTTCCAACTTCAACTTACTAACCATATCCTCTGAAACAAAGTTCTTAGAACTGTCACCATCAATTATGACATTACATACCTTATCCTTGCACTTACATATGGTTCTGAACAAATTCCTTCTCTGCATTGGTTCATTAAGACATGAAGCCAGTCTTCTAGCGATCATAACTTCACCTTCTTCTACATCATTCACTGGACTTTCCTCGGTAGTTAGGGTAAAATTATTTTAGGACATGAAAAATCTCTATGACCCTTTTCATCACACTGAAAACAAGTACCAATGAAAATAACTTCTTCATCTTCTTTCATATCCATGATTGTAATCCTTAGTGGTTTGGCTACTGCTAGATCCTACATCGGTCTTCCTAGGATTCTCCACCACCTTACTCTTAGCAGTTGTTTCATTAGTCTTATCACCTCAGTTTCTACTATTATGTCTACTTTCAAACTTCTTGTTAAGCTTCTCTTCAATCTTCAATGCCATCTAATAAGCATCACCTATTGTTGTCATTTGAACAGTAAGTAACTCTTCCTGAATACTAGGTCTCAAACCATAGATATATCTAGCAACTTTCTCTTTATCAGCTTCTGAATGACCAGTCCTAATCAGGATTCTATAAAACTCCTTGGTATACTCTTGCACTAATTTGTTTGTCTACTTCAACCCTTGCATATTCTTGAACATATCCAATTCATAAACCACCAAAATGAATTGCTTCTTCAAATTTTCAACCATTTGGTTTTATCTAATAATCTTTTCTTTTCCTCTCCATTTTATTTCCAATTGAACTTCTCTCCACCATATATTTGCATGAACTTTTAGCTTGGTCTTTGCAAATTAACTCTATCAAGATCTTCTACTTCCTCATACTCAAAGTATTCATCCATCTCATTGATCCAATCGATCAACTCTTCTGGCCTAAAGCTTCTAGCAAATGTAGAAAATTCAATCTTAGGTCTTTTCCCAATCTTGGACATAGCTCTCAGAAATATAGCCTCTTCTAGATCTCTGACATCTTCTACAACTTCCTTCAAATGATCTTCCTCCTCAAATTCTTCACCATTATCTCAGTTTTCTTTAGGTGCATTATTTCTTTGCAATTCTTCTTGTAGATCTTGCACTTTTTTCTACAAATATCGAAAATCTTCAAGATTGAATTTCACCTTAGGTTCCTCCTCTGTGATCTTGTGGGTTTTATTTGGAGGCATCTTCAATCCACCAATCTAGAGTGACTTACGACGTAACTCCTCCAGTGATTGAAACTCTGCTCTGATACCATTTGATGCAGTCAAGGATGGAGGATCCAATAAAGGATTGTCCAAACTTGCAGCTAATAAAAAAATAGTAGAAACAACAGATAACATAAGAATAAGAACCAATATATGAGGTTTATTTCCATTAAACAACAATTACATCCAACATTTCAAGTTGTAAGGCCTTCCCAGTTACATCCAATTACAAAGAAATAACTCTAAGATCTATCACATATCTTCTATAATCATCAGGCCATTTACCTTTTTCAAAGACATACAACTCATTACCCAAATTCTCAGATCTAACACTTAGATCCGATCTAAATCTCATACCTGAAGATACAAATAAAATACAACTTAAATACAAGAGGTAACCAATAGGTCAGCCTATAAGATCCATAATTATCTAGCATTGGAGAAACCCACAACCCAAATTTAGGTCCACACAATCCCAAATAAGAGATCCATCATTAATGTCGTGAAAAAAATTAAATGCACAAGTTGGCCTTCAAATCCATCAAATAAAACCTAGTCTGCAAAAGCCCATCGAGCAATAGAGACTAGTCGGCAAGCAGAACCGAGCCAACAATAACTACTCGGGGAAACAACTGAGTAGAAAACACAAATCACCGAGTCACCAACAATAATTGAGTCACCAGTAGTGACCGAGTACCAAGAAACACCATTGAGCAGAACACCAAGGAGTCGACCAACCACTTATCAACATGAAACTGAGAAACCAAGTACTCAACCAAGGAATCCTATAAGCTACCAAACTCCAAAAACAAACATATTTTTGTTTGATACAGGATTGCCAAGAATCCTAGGATGCTCCAGCATCAGTTGTGGTCAGGTTAGTATCTTCACGAGCATGGTGGGTTGGCCTGAGGGTTTCAAATGGTAGGGTGGCATTGTTCTTTACCACTATTATGGATCAGTGTACATATGACAGGATTCCTCTAGCTATAGGGATTGGGGCATTGAGTGCCCATCGTACATTCTTCATTTTGGTATCATTGATATATTCTTGTGTTTATGCATTGATGTTCCATGTGTTAGCATAGTTTCCTTATGCTTTATTGTTGTATTTTATTGATGTATTTGAGTGAATTTGGCATTGGTATATGCTATCTGGTACTCCCTGACATGGCATTAGATATTTATCAGTCATACATTAGAGTCTTCATAGGGATCATACTTTTACCTTTCTTTTTTTTTGGTTTTGAGCCAAATTTGGTAGACCGACGTCTGTGCAGATCCACGTCTTTTCCTGCAACTGGCGACTCTGCCTCTATGGACTGAGAATTTTTGTCTCAAAGGGCCTTTATTTGATAGATCAACATCTATGTAGATTGACATCTGTGTAGATCAGTGTCTCCGCCTGTAGATCGATGTCTGCACTAGCCCAATTGATGTCTCTGCCTTCCTTCAACGTTTGTGCCCAGTTTGGTTTAACATGTAATTTTGTGAGTTGGGAATTGGATTTATGCTTCCAAGTTGGATTCCCAAGGGTCTTGGTAGCCCTTCAGGACCTTTTTAGTGATTATTTGAGGATCATAGATCATGTTATTAATTCATGCATTGTTAGAAAGGAAATGAACTTGTATGATTAATCATAGTAGGAACATTTACTTTGGGATTAAAAATAACACCTATGATTTGGGTTTTAGATTGTGGTTATTCTTCCTTTGTTATTTGTGAGTTCTTTCCAACTTAGCTTCTTGTGGTCCATGGACATTGTCCAAATCCTTGTAGGGCAATCTCATGAATTTTCATTCTCTATTCCAAGTGTATTTTTGAGTTGTCTTGGAACCTTTGGAAGTGTTTGTAAGTCTTATTCTTGTGTACAAACATGTGGTTGTTTTCTATATTATCTTCTTTATTTGGTTTATTTTAGAATCTTATGGTTATGAGTTTCACAATGCTTTATGATACTTATTCTATGTATCAAAAAAAATTATTAAGTGCATATTTAACCTTTTTTTCCAAGGGTTCCTTGGCGGTGTATTATACCAACAACAAAGGTTGATAGAAAAATTAAGAAATTCCCTATAGAAACTATTAGAATAAGTCATATGCTTTGAGGGAAAACTGAGAAACCAATGGGGAAAAAGGAAACCAAAGTTATTCATATTCCAATTTCCAATGAATCAGAGAAAACTTTATCTGAGGAAGGGGGATAGAGGATAGGTGAACAATTGAAAAGTAGACCTACTTCAGTGTTTCGAACTTCTTCCACATTCGATGATGTAACAAGGAGTGACCAGGCTAGGGGGACTACTTACTCAGAAGACATAGAGGAAGTGTTAATTCACTTTGTTAACATACAAACTGGTCTTGATTAGGGAACTAGTGATGGAAATAAATAGGGGCAAGAAGAGTAGAATGAAGAGGAGCCTTTGAATAAAGAATGAGTTGCTAGTAGACTAGAGAACCTTGCAACACCAACAGAGAGAGTGGAAAGCATTGAATAAAAAAGAAGAGGGAGTAGGAAAAATAGAAAAATTTAGTAAAAATAGGTGCACTCACACCATCATTCTCATCATGGGCCTCTTCTACACTGCAACTAGGGCAATTTATGGACGAAAGGGAGAAGGAATGGAAAAAGAAAAATGAGTAGCTACAAGAAGAACTCTGAGAGAGATGAACTTATAGAATGTATACCACCTGCTAGAGTTTACGCATTACAATTGAAAGAATATAACTCTCTTATAAATTGTCAACAGAACTCTTTGGGCTTCCCTCATTCCTTATCACTCCTAAAGATTTTATGTTTTCCTATCAAACTGCTACACCTCAACATAAAATTTTACTGTGTGAATTTTATCTACACAACTATATTATGCCATTTGATTCAAGATAGAATCCATTATTGTTCATTAGGGATATTCAGTTGAGGTCTTTTATGTCCTATGTATAGAATGAGAATACTAGTGGAGCAAATTGTAAGGAATATGAAGAAATGGAATAAGTTTCTCCTTTGCCTCTTAGGGATAAATTTGATTATCCTAATAGGATATTTGATCAGTGAAGAAGATAATATAAAACACTAATCAAATGGATAGGGTGATGGCATTAAGGGAAGTCCACGTACAACACGAGGAAATGGAAACTCCAATTAAGTCATTTTTTGGCCATTTTTATTGAAGGTACAACTAGTTGCTAGACAATCTCAAAAAGGATGAACCTCGCTCACTACAAAACTACCATGCAATAATTTGATGAGCAACCAAATATATGAAATGTTGTAGGAGCCAACAATAAAATTGGATTTCATTGATCTTATATCCACCTCTGTTGTGGTTTCCTCTACCACATTGAGGGGAGGAATAGTTTTTATGACGTGAACAAAGAAAATCCCTGATTGGAAAAGTTAAAGAAAGATCAAGGATTTTCCTAGAGTTAAATTTTAAAAACTTCAAGACAAGCCACAGTGGGAAACTTTAGACTAATAGTATGGGTTGAGAACTATAATTCTCCTATTGGAGGGCCATCAAGAACTTAAGTTGGGGGGTAATGATAAACCTCATTTATTTATTTTTATTAGATACTCTTATAATGGTCTAGACTTTTTTGTTTTTGTTTTAAGCCTATGAACTATGTCATTTTATACCTTTTTACTAAGTCATGATGTTGAAACTAACTAGTTTTATCTGATGTCCTTTATGACAAAAACTATGATATATATGAATGTAATATAAATATATTCTCATGACTGATTATGGTAATTATTGTATTTTAAATATTAATTAATGTGCATGAATCTATGTGGGTACTAACCTTTTTGATGCAACCAATTGAATAAGTCTTTGGGTGTTATGGTAAATTAAATTCTTCATCAAGTTGTGGCAGGTATTTTGACAAAGTCAATAGACATCAAGGGAAGAAGAAGGTAGTACAGTAATGAGCAACAATCCATTTGTTGCTACTAAAGAAGATTCCTTCAAAACTACTGGAAGACATTTATCTTCTTAATTATTACCATGCCTAATAATAGAGAAAATTTAGGGAAAGATATGGTGCAAATTTATGAATGGGAAAGAGTCCACCCTATTCCACTTCTATTGTACATCGTTGATCTTTTCTCATCCAACGATCGGTGGCAGTCACCATCATTTGTAATTGTGGCAGATCCCATTTATTTACTTTGAATTATATCTATCGGATGACACCGATTGTGTGAGTGGTCACGTGTCATCCGATTGAATGAGTGTACACGTGTTTTGATTTCAGAATAAGATTTCAAAAATGAGATTTCTTTTCCCTTTTGGCCAAAAATACACCATACATCGTAATCGTTGATCTCTGCTCATCCAATGGTCGCTGGCAGTCACTATCATGTGTGGCGGGTCCCATTTATTTACTTTGAATTATATTTATCGGATGACATCAATTGTGTGAGTGGTCACATCACCACATGTTGTATGATTGAATGAGTGTACAAGTGTCGTGATTTTGGAATAGGATTGTAGAAATGAGATTTATTTTCCCTTTCGGCCCGAAATACATCGTAGTCATTGATCTCTGCTCATCCAACGGTCTCCAGAAATACAATTACACGTAACACCACACGCCACAAATTTATTAAATTTAAATAAGATTAAATATTGAAACTGTCTAATATAAAAATAACTAATTAAATTTAAAATATTGCAATCACAGATAACTGTCTAATACTCTAATTATTTATTAATTGATTACTAACCATAATTTGTAAAAGGCTTTAAACTTTTACAATTCCACATTTGCAGTCGCACACATGCCACACAATGATAATTACATTTGTCATTGACATGGAAAAATTAAGTTAATACTCTTAAATAAATCACACACATACATTAAACATTGTTACATTTTTTTGGTTCATAAATTATAATACATATAATATGATATCACAGATTCACACATCGATTTGGCAATGTGAATCACGATTCACTGAATGGGCATTGGGCATATAATTTATTATTTATTATTTATCAAAAGTAAAGTCTAAGGTCTAAGGTCTTTAGATTTCTTTACAAAATTGCAATTAAACAATATGAAGTCTTTAGATTTCTTTTAAAAATTGCAATTAAACAATATTACGCAGACAATCTATTATCTCACACACTGATACGAGTCTCGTTTGAGGAGGAAGATAGAAAAGTTACAATAATAAGTAAGAGTCGAACAACAAAATTTTCATTAATTATTTCAAAAATTTACATCACTAATATTATAATATACTTTATAATTATAGAGTTTTACAGTTAACTTTAGACTATAGTCACTCCGTAAACACCTACAAAATGGGAAGTATGTTTACCCACAAAATGGGAAGTATCCAAACAGTTACAAAATATGTTGCCACAAGGGCACTGGTTGATCATATAAGAAAAAACAAAAAAACAAATGAAATGCGGAAACCCATTTCAAGAACATAAACACTAAGGGTCTTCATCTCCATCCCTATCTGAGAAGAATTGTCTGTTGAGGATAATCTCCCTAAATTCATCGAGCCAGTTGTAGTCCGTCTCCTTGAAGTCGTCGAGGTGAAACCACTTCCGCAGGAAGTCCCTCCCTAGCTGCGCTCACTTTCGATGTCGCGTCAGCTGCCTTTCATTAAGGTTCAGTAGGAAGGGTTGCCTTTCCACATTGCTGCCTCACTGGATAATATTTTCAATTTCATTAGCCCAAGGGATACCCAACCCCGGTTCTGCAAAGATAATGACTTGGACGTCGTCCACCAGAAATTGATCCTTGAAAACATTTTGTAGAAGCATAAGCATGTCTACCTTCTCTCCTCTAAGGTCGAGAAGAGACACCAGGAAGCGGGATGTAATGTTTGTGCTGACATGGTATCTCTTCTTGTTGCGAATGAACTCATGGCCGAGCACCATCAACACAACATTGTTAATCAAAGAGCCCACTTCCTTGCAAACGGAAGTGAGTACTTCATCTAGTATCCTTCCCAAAAAGGGATTTTTCTCATCAATCGATGTAGTTCTCAACCTAATTGGTGTGTCCATCTCTGCCTAAACTTAAAACCTAAATCTTCAAACTACACAGAAAATTGAAATTCGAGGGCTGAGGCTGAAAGGAAAAAGCAAATTGAAATTGACGAAGAAGCAAGCAAGAATGTCTATTAATAGCCCTGTGAATCCATATCTTTGATATCATTAGGTAATTCATTCCCATTAATGCATTAATGCAAGAGTGTGGGAAATTACTGATATAGTCAGTGGTCACTACACTAATAACTACAGTTTGTACTTGTACAATTTTGGAAACTGTGCGAATTGCCTGATGGCTAAAGAATGTCACTTTCACTCTGACAAGACATTCATTTTGAGAAACCGTGCCCAAGATAAAATTGTAGCCATTGATCTACATCAATCAACAGTCTTGAATAATACGTTTACAAATTAGGGTTCTAAATAAATAGGTTTAAGGTACGTGTCAACGGTATCAATGCTCATAGTTGATAGTACAATGTACATACCACGTGCAGTTGCCAAATGTACATACCACTTTCAGTTTGCAGTGATGGTGGACAACTCTGCTACCAAAGAGATGATATTAACTCGATGGGACTGGTAGTACATAAACTATAATTATTAGATGTGACATGATACATGCATTATTTAAAGAATAACTACTTTAAAATTTCACAATTCGGCAGTCGCACAGTCACACATGTGACATGATACATGCAAAAGTTAAGTTATATTTCTATTAAATCAATAATATGCTGTCATACATTAACAATTTAACATTTGTTTGGTTCATTTTCAATTTCACAAATTATAAAATCACATATGTCACGACTCACACATACACATTTTACAATTAAATCCATAAAAAACAAACTGAAATGAAGTTGCAAACTTTTCATTAATATTTTCTATAAATTTACAATATTTGGAATTTCTCAGAAATTCAGAATTTTGGACTTGGAGACTTTCACTTGAAGTCCTTACAAAACTTTAAAGACAAAACCTACTATAGTGAAAATTTCAAAATTTTCAGGCGGAGGCCATAGGGACACAACACTAAGGATTTTCCCCTCCGTCTAAGTAGAACTTTCCAGAGATGACAAGCTCTATGAATTCATACAACCATCCATAGTCCACCAAGTCACCCAATAGAAACCATTTGCGAAGAAAATCCCTACCAATCTGTGCCCATTTCCTATGGCGCGTCAACTGCTGAACATCCAGGTTCAAAAGAAAAGGTTGAATGGCCACATCTTCGTCTGACTTGAAAAGCTTGCGTATATCACTTGCCTAAGGGATCCCCACCCCTAATTTTGCATAAACAACAACATCACCCAAGAATTCAGGTTTGAATAGCTTCCTTAACAGAAGGAGCATATCCACCTTCTCTCCCTCGAGGTCCAAAAGAGATGCCAAAAAAGGGGATGTAATGTCCATGTTAACTCAGTACCTATCAACATTTTCCAAAAATTGACAGCCCAACACCATCCTCACAGCCTCATTTGTGACGGCTCCAAACTCCTTGCAAATTGATTCAAGGGTTTGGTTTGAGACCGGGCCCAAAAAGGCCTTCTGTTCCTCCACAAATGTGCTTATCAAATGGATAGGAGTGTCCATCTTCAAAAAACAACTACCACAATATCTGAAATTATACTAATACAACCTAAATACCAAAACCATAGGCAATCTTTCAAGCACTAGCATTGAAGAAGAAGGAAGCGTAGATAATCTATAAATAGCCCTTAATTCTTTCTCTAACCTAATTAATTCATTTGTCCTTCAAAATTTTGTAAATCTTTCATATTAAAAGCATGAGTGTGTGAAATTAGAAATAGCTAGATTTAGTGTCAGCGATAAAACATTTCTTTTATTAACGACAACTATGATACATTATCAACCGTCCACCTAAACAGATGTAAGACTTGATACGTGTAAATAATGATGTCATTATGTGATGTTGCATTAATTAGATAATAGTTATGGTGCAGATTAATTAAACTTTAGCCATTC